>LQRL01043639.1:7935-19120 GCA_001703475.1 Hydroides elegans
AGCATAAAATGATACAGGCCAAGGTAAATATGATCGCAAAATGGAAACACTTTGGAACTTACAAATAAGGGCTGGAGTGGGATATTTTACACACATTGTAAGAAAGATTGAAAAATATGTTAAAGAAACAAGCAGAAGTAAATCGTTCCTACTAGCGGCACCTCTCGTGGACGAGTTTTTTGTAATGTTAATTATATACCTTATATAAGTTACATTTCTCCTTTTAATTGCTTAATTGCAATGCAGTGATATACTCTGACCCGTTTTATATTTCGCTTTAGTCGGCGTCAAACATTTAACCATGCACTGATTTTCAATATTGAATTTGCCAGAAAAAGCAACAACTGAACAGCTTGAATTCAACATAAAGGTTTAATGTTTCATTGCACATGTAGTTAATCAACTGTTGTGCTCTTGATTTAATTGGCAGTTTCCAAGACGCCTGTTCCCGTGTCAAGATGTTCCTGCTTTAGTTCATTTGTGTTTTTATCTTCACCCAAATAGTTAAATTTACTTCTGCAATTTTATCTTTTTCTAAATTTGATTATGAAAAAAAGGTTTGGCAGCTAGTAAGGTGTTTCTTTGGCAAGAGTTCTTTCCTTTCAACGTGTCTCTGATTGTTCGTACTCTTTTATAGCAAAACACAATCGAACACTTGCTAGTCCCCGATATCACCCTCATTTCTTCCGCCTCTGTACATACGCATTTCGACATGCACTCTGTAACTGCGTCTTTCCCGAACTTTTCTCTTTTGCCCTCCGCCTTGGTAATCCCGCGCCATGTACTCCGCCCTTTTGGGAAAGAGCCTAACGTGGATTTATGATAGAGATCAGGTTGCCATCTGCTGCAAAGAAATTACTTGTCAAAGGAAACAGTGTTGTACGCAAATCGTACTCTGTCTAATTCTATTTGAGGTCATTTCATATTGTGTTAAATCTTTTAAAAAATCTATATCAAATTCTGTATAAATGCTTCAAGTCTAACGAAAAACGCTTAAAATCACTGTATTTTAATTTCTTAGGGATGAGTTTCATAATTTTCATTTTTAAGGTTGTCAACACGACTAAGTTACTCAAAGAATGACTCATTGCCATTTCATTTCAAGTCTTGATACTAAATTAACGTCCAACCACTGAGTGACTATTATTGTGTTTCGTCCTTTCATCCAGGCACCGAGAATCGTATATCCATAAACCGTTTTTTTTTTTTGAAAAGCTACAGGTTATCATCGAAAAAAACGTACAAGTGTAACTTGCTATGGGGTGATACAGTCCTATAATGAACTCTTGTATATTCGCTGTCTGAGTCAATGAATGCGCGCGTTGTTCCCTGCATTAGTTCGTTGTGACATTAAATTACGAGTGCATTATAGCTGCTGTTAACGAGGACCTTCTATCTCCACGACACCTTTGAATCATTTTCAATATTTTCGATGCTTAATATTATGAACAATGGAGGGTAAGTGTGTATTGTAGGGTTCAACTATTCAGAGTACAATGTTGTCGGATAAAGTGTATTATATTAGAAAAATACCTTATTAATTACTCTTAGGTTGACACGACACTTATAATCCAATTCTTCATCTAATATACATACAGTGGAAATATTGGATAAGTGATTACTTAGATAACAATGTTTTAAGCGCCAGAATGTTGATAGAGATCGGTCTGATTACTTACTGATAAATATCAAGGTTGTTTTAAATCATCGACCAAATACAGTTCTTTATGAAGTTGTTTGTACATTTTTCAACCCGATTTAGCATTTTGAGTATTGAGGAGATTAACACTTCACCTCCTGAGTTTAATCAAGCACTTTAAATTATGATATTTTTACGCGTAATTTATGCGATTACCATAACTCGCCGATTTTACGCTCAATTGGCGTAACTGAAACATCTCTCGAGATATTGGTCAATATTTATTATTTGATGAGGATTCCTGAACAAATTTTTGTCTAGGGCTGATCTACATTTTGCGCATATACCATGTTTGTTTCTCAAGGGTCAACATTTATTTTTTTACTGTAATGACACCAAGCTTAAATCATATATTTACGAAATGTAGTAATCAAGCCCTTTTTCTGGATAGTATGTCTTTAAACTTTAAAAAGTCATTCCATCTGCCATTTTTATGTGAAATGAAAAGAGGCGTTGGTGCTTTCACAATAAAGATTCAGTAATTTCGTTTTTTTTTGTTAATGCCAATGTATAAGTTGGAGAGACGTTGCTTGGAACATCACCATAATGCTACTTAGGTTGCTTAACATTGAAAACAACTACTTTTTAGATGAATGCTTTTGGGACCGTGTATTAATATAAATGCTCAATAGGAAGAAAAACGATCCACGTCACTGAGTGGCCTTGACATTGCCTTGAGTGACCTATTTCAAATTTTGCAGACAAACACTGCATATGTTGATGCTTGCATGTGATGCTTGTATAAAGCAGGCAAGAAATGAAATGGAGAGATGCGTGAACTTTCCTACATGTGACGATAAGATCCATGTTTCCTATTTCTATTTAGCTACCTCCCAGTATATTTGACGTTTCATGAGCTTAATTCACTTTTAGAAATTGTCGATTTTAAAGAAAAAGTTAATAAAATAGATACACTGTTTATTTGAATAGAAATAAAAGATGGACATCCACTGTTGCTATAGGATAGTGTACATCAGATTCAAGAAACAATCACAGGGAATACATGAAATGTGTTTAATTTGTTTGTTTTTCTAACCATAATTCTAGCAATGGCAAATGCGAAGATATAGCCCGATTCGCGAAATAGAACAAAATGAAAAGTCAAAATAACGGATACACGCCTGTGATCAACATATGGGGCTAAAAGCATTTACTATGAAAAATATAACAAGATAAACCAAATAGCTTTTTATATTGCACTATGCAATATAGATTGCAATATTTTTTCTCCAACTAAACATGGAAATAGATTTCCTTAGTTACCTCAATCTAAGAAATGAAATTTTAAGATCAACGGAGCCCATTAAAGAGTATCAATAATAGGGATAGCCGAGATCCTTTCTGTACAATGTAGGTTCCAAGGTGTCTACAGACGGACAGCGATTTTCGATTGATATTAATTTCCTCTTAAATTCACTTATTTCTCTTAGCAACGAACGGACAGTTCTGAATCTTATAGTCTTCCGCCGCCGCGTTAGCCCAAATGTGTGTATGCCCTCTTAAAAAATAACAACGTTGGTCATAGCAGTTTTAAAAGCGTAAAGACACGAATAAATAAATACATTGATGTAGTTATTTAAAAAAAAAACTAAAACTTAGGCTTAAATATGATAGAAATAATAAAAAGGCATTGACCTTTAAACTAAAACTGACTTTGTTCCACCAGTTTTAAAGCCGCGACATTCTAACTATCTAACCTGTTCAAACTTTGTGTGATCCTCGATGGTTTCCTATTCAAATGTGGCACCGGGAACGTACTTGTAATTTAAGGACACTATTCGAGAATCATTGGCAGTCGCCATATTACCAAAAAAAGAGTATTCTTGGTGAAAAGTATACAGGAGGTCAGTAAATGTGATTAAGTTTGCAGCATGTGTGTTTGGATACCCGCGAAGTTTGTCTGTAAATTCCTAACACAGCATGTGATCCAGGAGAGGGGCAGCTATTTTTAGTAAATGATTTCCTTGCTATTGTAAAATAGTCTAGCAATGTACATAACGTAACTATGAATCGCTTAAGTTCACATGGTCCAATGTAATATTCACCGTGTCAGCCTTGATATGTTATGAATTTAAGAAAATTATTGAATATTCAGATAATACCCACTTGAAAAATCTCAAGTGTTTGATTTTAATTAAAGCAATGAATATTTGCATCACGAATATATAAGATATATTAAAAATCGTAGGGAAATAATTTCGGGAGCGATTGACGGTGCCCTGTCGATTTCAGGGGGCAGAATAAGTGCTTCCCTCTTGACTATGCGTGCACTGAACTTACCCCCGTGAAACGCGGGTGTTTCAATTTGGAGGCGCTTCAGTCTGTCTTATGACTCTGCCTTAATTTCCCTCTAGTTGACAAAAGTTGCGAGCTGTCAACTCAAGTCATATGTTTTGAAACACAAGGAGGGGGAAAATTGAAAATGTGTCATCTTTAGTGCACAGATAAATGTGATGAAAACAAATTAAGGAGGCATTTTATAAGGAAACTTAGCTGTTAATAAAGGTTCTTGGATATTATAAATACAATTACTTATAGATGGATTTTATAATTGAAATTGAATATTTCTTATAATCAATGTAATGGTTTCTCATCATATGATAAAAAGGATAAATGAAAAAAATAAATTGATAAAGAAAGCTTGATGAGGAAGATTGATATGTTCCACACTTAGAAGAAAGACTTTATAGTTGCTTCAATAAGCAATTGACGTTTTCTTGTGATATCATAACATTTAAATTTGATCACATTTGTCTCATTGAATACGAGATGATCGGAAGCAAAGCTTAGTATTGTGATATTCAATTTATAAAGTGTGCTTGAATATTTAGATTCCCGGATTAAGTTTCCAAAAATGGCATTCATACTGAAAAACACTTAAAGGATAAGAAATATTACAACCCTGTGCTAAAAATGACATCATGATAGTTGGATAATAGATGACTGGACGACGGATAAAAACTATAAGATATTAAATTGATTCTGAACTCCTAAAGTGATCATTGTCACTATGTTAAAGTTCAAGAGAACAAGGTCTTTCGAGGATACTAGTAAGACGCGAAAGGTAACAAAATCAGCATTTGAAAACAATTTTTACGAGTATTTTTCATTTTGTTTAATTACAGGGTACGGAAACTGATATAAATGTGTCACATTTATGACTTTGCTGTGATGAATGTAGGCATGCGTGCCTGCACCCTAGGTATTGGATGGCCATATTTGTTATTTTGGGGGAAAAAGTCAAATGCCACATAATTTATCAAGGGGAAATATCGCAACCAATATCGGTTACAAGGTTAAAGACCAAGTAGTACAATTAGTTGTATCATCTTACTATTTTGATTTATATGTCTCTGTCTGTTACTCTTACCTTAAAGAGAAAATGTAAGAATCGCTTGAATTATTATTAAAAATGAATTGCAAAACTAGAGATTGGTATGCGCAATTATATTTCGTCTCCATTTCAGCATGCTTTTTGATAAAAAAAAAGACTAAATAAAATCACCTTTACCTTTATACTTCAACTTGATATGAAGTTCATCCCTTAACCTACATCGACAAACCTTGAAAAATAAGCAATTATGTAACCTATTTCATTTAATTGTTTACGATTAATGCTGTACTTGAGCTTAGGTTTCAGAAGACGACTATCATGTATAGCTGTCACTTTTTCATTCAAAATATTTTCAAATATCGCATGTACCAATTATGAAATTACATTTAAGATTATACTTTTAACAATTATGGCCGCATCATAAGCCCGGATGCTTGCGAGCCCCGCTTCGGATTTCGAGGCTGCTATTTCACTTATTTGGATGTCTAAGATGAAAGCCTATTGTCGCCTTTGCGTGTCCACATATGAAATTTAAAATTGTTTTTATAAAACATTTCTGTCGCACGCAAAGTAAATGTTCCGTTGATTAACAATGATTAAGAAAGTATCTCAACAAAGTTCAGCCACCTCAGTTAAGTTGGGTCTACATGTAGCTACCCGCATATTTTGACAAGCTATAGTTTGGAAAGGAAATCATTCACGAGATTATGGAAATTGAAATTATGTCGATGAATAAACCTGAAATTGCATTATTAAATCAGTCACTGTTCTTAATTGTTAGCAAATACACTCATTTCATATGCAAATCAAATGTTTGCTCAACCAGATAAAATGCAAATTCCATCTGTATTTAAGGACATTTAACAAAACTTAAATGATCCCTGATTACTATGTTTTATATATTCCAACAAAAATATATTTGCAGCTCATTTCTGGTCCCCAATATTCGTCTCATAGGACAAGATTACGAAAACACAGCAATCAAAGCATTACTACTTTTAAAACATAAAATAAAATGAATAAAATTAGTGCTATTCATCGAGGGTCCTCCTAACACCGGAAGCAAAAATACAAAACTAAAAAAGGATCAAAGAAATGTTTAAAAGATCTCGAAGTAATTTTCGCTGTCATCAAGCAGTGATGCTTAAGTCGCTCCTATTGTGGCTCTTGGTTTAAAATAACCAGCGCCCATTATGTTAGGGTGAGATGCCCTGTGCTTCATTACGCAAACTCTTTTGAGGGGTTCGAATAGTCATCAAATACTCGTGGGTCTTGAAACCCCTAATTTCAATGTGGCTGGCCGCAAAGTTTACGTAGTCACGGCCACTCCACTTTCCATGTTCAGATTGCGAAAAGTATTTAACTTGAAAATAAAGTTTCAATAGAGCTAATTTACAAAACCATATGCAAGGGTCCTCTTTAATTGCTTTCGAAAATATATGTAATCTTTATAAAGATCAAAGCAGTGACAAAAGAAAAGGCATGAAACTACCTTGGACATGCCAGAGTCCTTTATCGAGTGAGGGCGACATATCATTTGGCTCATAATTTTCTCTCTTGAAGCGACAACCACGCGCCATAAAACGTCACATTCGGGGTTAACATGTAGTTAAAAGTCAAATCAACACTTTGCGTTTCATATTTGTCAAAAGTTAAGTGCTATCTAGTTAAGAGAATTTTCCATGTTTTCAATTTGGCGTAAACGATAAGTTGAAAAAAAATGTCAGAAATAAAATTGAATAGGAATAATACATGTGTTTTGACCCGAGACAACATCGTATTATTTTGATACGTCTAATCACATGAAATGAGTGATTTATCTTCGGCGCTGGCGCCAAAAGTGGAACAAAGTATGCAAACCCTAACCGTAGCCCTAATAGTATTCGAGGGATGTCTTTGGAACACTGGTATTTAAGTGTCAGTTGGTAAATTATCGACTAATTGGGGGTGTTAAAATAGGAATTTGTTAAGATGCATATCTATAAATTTATAGATTTGTACTTTCGTACACGTCTCCATCAATGTTTTACTCTAACGGGGTTTCAGCATTATGTTCTTCTGATTTATTTTCTGATTGCGGTGCCCAAATAGTCTATTGGTCTTTTCCCAACAATCTTTCTGACAACCCTTCTAGTCACTCAGATTTTTACACGCGGACTTGGTATTTTGTCATTGAAATTAAGTTTTAAGAGTGAACCATTCTGAAATGTAGTCCATGCGCATAGATAGCCCATATCTTAAATAATTGGCGATGTAATATTCCTAAACCTATACACCCTTCAAATATTCCCATTTTCTTCCAAGCATGTCGGACGACACTTATATAATATTGAATATTGGCGCAGCTGCATATGGATTGGCTAGACACTTGTTTATCGAATCTTGAGTATATCATGGATATTTTTGTCATAGAAAATTCCGCTTCTTTGCCTTTGTGGCGTGTAAAGATGTGACGACGAGGTCTAGTGTATACGCTCAAAGAGCACCGTTGACGTGATAACATTGATTACCTTACAAAAAATATGATTTATAACATTTCATTTAATTTCATTTTCCCTCTTTCCACAGGTGCACCAGTACATGGCGGCCCTTCCGGACGACAAGGTGCCCTACGTGAACAGCATGGGCGAGAAGTATCGAATCAAACAGTTGCTACAGCAACTGCCGCCTCATGACAACGAAGTCAGATTCTGCAATGGTAAGGCAGCCCAAAAGACAATTAAGATATTTAAACATGTTTTGACGCAGTATCTAGCTCAGATTTATTAGAATATCAATATTTGCTTTTGTAATCGGGGCTTTTAGACTTTAAGCTTTGTATGCGTATTTTGACTTCTTATCCTTAATTTTCCACATCATTTGAATAATGAGGCCACAACAACTTGTCTTTAATGAAAAAGGCGCAAAATAATAATTGATAAGCAGTGTTCAAGTATACATTTTGTCGCCATCAAATGCTGCATGTTTTTCAAACCATTTAAAAAGTGTTCATTAGCGTCTTATTACATTGAAGTCTAAGGAACTTTTCTAAATCCAGTAAAATTATGTAAACCTATCACGACATTCTATTTTGCTAAGAACTGTTACGGGAGCCATTGCACGATGTTTCTTCATGTACAAATAACCATCACAATATTTTCTGATTTAATGAAACTATTTTATAGTGTTACAGGTGTATAATTGCTAATTAACCTCCCGTAATAATGCAATCAAATAAGCATATGTAAGAAAATTGTCAAATTTATGTGACGAAATCAACATCATATACTAATTTAGCCCAGAAATTGTGCTTTTAATGTTTTTATAGCTGTATAATTAAGAATATGTTTTGGAAGGGAATTGCATGTTTCTTTGAAGCATATGATTAAGCAGGGTTCGAATTCAAAGGATATCGGTAAGATACTCCTGTTAATTACATGGACTAAAAATTGATTATTTAGAATCTGAAATGCAGAGAATTATCCATTGAACTTTTTTTCGCGGTGTAGCTGATTACCTGAATGTCCGTGTTCGCAAAATCATTCATTTAGATTTGTGGAAGCCGTTTTATGTTTAATTCCCAACATAGCTGTAAAATTAGATTGCAATATTCTCGAATCCTGTCAAAGGTTGGCCTCGTACATACATGAACAGGGGTGGGTACAAACTTATATATCTTCATGATATCAAAATAATTATTTCTTTGTTACGAGGAAGAGCGATCCTTCTCTGTGTATTCACTCCGAAAGTGTAGGGTATACAGCGAAATAATAAGTCTTTTCTCAGTGTTGATGTCGACGTTGTTATGTTAAACTTGATGACTGTAGCTTTTTGTCACGCGTCGAAGTTTATTCGTCATAACGGAGCGCAGTTTGAGAATGAATTTTACATTTGCGTGTGACTCTTGCTTTAAGTCGATAGTCTCAATATTGAAAGAACAACTTAAATTCAACAATCTACCATTGTGCATTTGCTTACTGATTTCACAAAAACACCGAGAATGGCTGCTTCAGATATATGTCAAGCGATGACCTTTTGGATGAAGTGTGGATTTGTTTCTTTTCGATAATAAGAGGATCGTTTGTCTGCCTTTGAAACTGTTTCCTGTGTTTTATGTTGAAGTTCCCTAACGTCATGTCTTTGCGTGATATGATATTTACATGAATCTCCCCCATCAATGCGTTAAATGCACTATTCGATTGGTTTCATATCAATTCCCTTTTCATATGCTGTTCATAAATGTTAAGTAAATGGCCTAAAAATTTTATGTTTGTATGGCTTTGTGGTTAGAGTCTTTCGTAAACTGTTCATTTTGTGTTTAATGAAAACATATGTATATCAAGTATCCATTAACTGGTTAATATGCATAACATGCATATTAAACAGACTTAAACAGACTGAGTAGATATAAACTAAATATCCAACTCAATTTTCTATATTGTTCCCCCCTTAGGTCTATCTGACGAGGAGAAGAAAGAACTGCGTCACTTCAGCCAGCGACGGAAGCGAGAGGCGCTGGGTCGAGGAAGTGTCCGATGTCTGCCAGCGCCCATGCACGGGGCACCCGTCACGTGTCACCAGGTATAAAATGTTAGAAATAAATTCCCGTACTTCCTAACCTAAGTTTATATTTCATTTAAGATATATAAAAACGGTCAAAATGGTATTCTTCTATACAGAAGAAGTGAAAGTATTTTGATATTGTTGCATAAGCAATTTTAGGGAGAAACATATTATTTTGCCTATATTTTCAAATAGGCTTTAAATATAGTTAATTGAGCTGTTTATTTCACGTCAAAAGTATGAAGCAGTATTAATTGATGATTTATACTTTGCTAGTTGGATATTATTTGCGATATTTATTAATCTCCCGCGTAGGAGTTTAGATCAGATGTCGTAAAATGTAAGCTATAAAACGATCCTGTAATCGGAGCTTCAGTGAGTAACTTTATGGTAATCAGCATTGTGAAACAAACATATTAAATGCGGTATTGTTTGAATAAAGCGACATAATCTTGGTGTTTTGACAAAATACATGCGCAAATAAAAACCTTTTTATGGATAGGTGTTAAATAAAAATTCGCGAGATTTAAAAGCCAGGATTATGTCATTAATCCATGGATAACATTAGCATGGTTGTACTGGTCTGATCTGCAAACATACGCTTGAACCATATGAACATACCAGCTAAAACTTTAAGTCTTTACCACTTATGATTCGACAAAATATTGTGACATTAACAAAAACAATAATCATGCACCGGTAAAATGCACACGTTAGAGTCCAAATCTTGACGTAAATTCTATTAATACTAAATGCTCATTCATCTACACGCCTCGATATCATTCTCCTGACATGTCCTGATTGCAATGTCCAGAGTTGAGTTCGTCTCATTCCCTTCCTATCGCTATGTTCACAATGAATATGGTCACTGCAGAAACGCCACAGATTCGATCACCGATCACCGCTTTCACCTCGAATTCATAATTATATATATCCTTCTTTTGCAGTGTAACGAGGCCATACACGAGGGCGACATGGCTGTGTACGCCCTGCGCGCGGGCACGGGCGTCTGCTGGCACCCGGCCTGCTTCGTGTGCGCGTCATGCAAAGAGCTGCTCGTCGATCTCATTTACTTCTATAAAGATGGACAAGTGTATTGTGGGCGACATCATGCGGAGACGCTTAAGCCACGGTGCGCCGCTTGCGATGAGGTGCGTATAGAAAAGTAGGGAAATGTGTAGTAAAGATAGGGTTTTTTGGTGTTAAAAGCTACCACCCGGAGACGCTCAAATCGAGATAAGATGGAACTATTCATGCAAATATCAACCATTGATCTAGATCTTAGAAGAGATTATCTCGTCCTTTATACTCAAATTCAGAAATTTTCGAAGAAAATCATATCCTGCTTTATTTCGTAAAATTGTGACGATTTTTAAAAATGTTCTTTTTTTAAGGTTTTGAAATATTTGTGTTGTTTAAAGAATTGGGTCTTGTTTTAGTAAGATTTTTTTTTAGTTAGATAGACTAAATGGTGCAGTATGGTAAGCTATTGACAACTGGTAGCATTCAGTTATTATCCCCCGTGAAACGGAGGGATATGGGGTTGAGCGTGTCCGTCTGTCCGTCTGTCTGTCTGTCCGTCTGTCCGTCTGTCCGTCTGTCCGTCTGTC
>LQRL01043650.1:6782-17561 GCA_001703475.1 Hydroides elegans
TGGAAAATCGAACGAGTTGGATTCATCTTGCCATTCGTCAATCGCCTCCATTAACTGGATGAAGCCTTCTCTTGACTTCGGCGTCTAAATAAAAGAGGAGACATACATTTTGTTTTACGCACATAGATAAAGATCGACGGTGAAATTGAACATATATTGTTGGTCTTGGTATCCGTCGTTTTAAGCTATAATTTAAAGGCAAAACATTTGTAACTTTGTATCTGACATAAGATTTTGAAAAAAAAACCTTTATATTATTCTAACATCGTCTCATTCGATTGTGCCTTATACCTACCCGTTCATACATTTTCCAGGACTCGAACTGAAACTGCCTGATCTCTCTTGGTTCCTCTTTGGGCCTGGCGCCATTGAGCAACTTGAGCATGCGAACGGTCATGTGATCTTCCTCAAACACCTCGTCAAGAGTGATGAAGAAATGTTCGAATTTTGATTCTTCACCCCGTTGTTGCGGCCAATAGCAGGCACAAGTTTGCTCGCGGAAGTGTTTGCCGTTAAGGTTAACGATTGTTGTGACCTAGAAAAGAATGTGTGGATTAGAGAACGATGTGTACCCTCAATATCCAAATGACCATAACATTGTTTATATTATCATATGAAACGAATATTTCGTTACCACAAACAAAGTGGTTTAGCATCATGAACGACTTACACTAAACAGTTTTCATTATATTTCGATTTTGTAAATCCAATAATTCACTCCCCTGTTTAGAACCCGGGGGGTAGTGCTTGAGCTTGTAATCATGGGAAACGAAGTGACTACTTATATACCTCACCTTATAGTCATAAATCATTTTCCAGAAATCGCTAACAGTATTCTCCAGCGGCGTCTGTGTAATGATATACGCATCCGTACACAAATACGAATCGACAAATACCGCATTGATGTAATCCGACCGAATCGGACCTCCATCGGAACCCCTTAGCGTTACGCGATACTTTTCAGGGGGAACAATAGCAGCATAGCGGTTCTTCGATGAGTTGGCATCCGCCTGTGCGACCTTAAACTCAGTAACCGGCACTTCCGGTACATATTTTTCAAGCACTTCGAATTGTTCATGAAAATAGGATTTGTCTGTGATAGGGTTCACTTTTGATAATTGTCTGTAGTTGACTTTGAGATTGCTACCGACACTGTTGTAGTTTGTGATAAGCGCTTCGAAAACAGCATCATAGATGAATTTATAATGTTTGTAAGTGCGCACCATGTTTGTGCGAGAGTTTCGCATGGATTGACAATATTGGAATACGTTCACAGAGTGTTCCAATTTCGCCTGATCGAGGAGTGAATCCACTGCGATAAAAACGGCGGTTCTACTTATACCAGTCCCACAATGCACCAAAATCGGGTTGGTACTGGTTGATTCGATATCCGTTCGAATCTTGCGTCGAAAGTCTAGAAACGGAATCGGGTCATCCGGTACCCCATGCTCTGGCCATTTGGTGAATTGATATTGCGTCACTCGTTTAATGTCTTGACCCTCGATCATAATATCAAAGTAGCGCACCACAAAACTGGCGTATAGCTCAGATTCCACAAAGCGCACGATGATATCATCCGTTTGAAACGTTCCAGTATCCGGCCAATATTTCTCGCATTTCATCACGCCGTCCTCATGTAACCGCGCCAAGAAAACGACCTGTGTTATATTCTCAGTATATATCATATACAAGAAGTCATAAACAGTGTCCCGATTAAACGGACTCTGTGCGGCGATAAACGCTTTCTGTCGTATGAAACCATGAATATAATTTGCATTGATATAATCCGATTCATCTGTGTCTTTTAGAACAACGCGACTGTGGTCGTAGGCTAACAGGTTCTCAAAGCGGTTTTTGTTGACGTTTTCTTTGCGCAAAGCTGTTTTCCATGGAAAGTGCTGCCCATAAGGCAGTTTTCGGTATTCCTCTTCAAATGCTATTTGCGGTGACTTATGGTGAATGTCAGATACCTACAAGAAACACGTCATTTTATATTAAACATAGATCCATTTCGATATAGTTTTCACATAAAGCAAACGTTCAACGGTACTCAAAGAAGACAAATTTACATAATGCATGGTCAAAGTATACGTCACGATGATCTAATGTAAGTACCTAAAATATATGCAAATACACTTCAACCACCCCGTTTCTAACCCACTATTTAGTTTTACTTCTGTTATTTTTTGTATATCTTACAAATAGGTGTTAAGTTGATCAATCAAAATACTCAAAACTATCTTTTAATATTATATCGATTTGCATTTTATATGGTATTCATTGACATTCACCTGTATATCATCGGGATGATACTTTGCTTCTTCTTGAATGTCGTCGAAGCTCGTAAATGTCGAGTCGGTCCAAAACTTGGTGTCCTTGACCTTTGACTTTTCAGGCATGGGAGCGTTTGAGTAGTACTGTCCCAAGGTCGTTTTATCTTGGTATCTGAATGTATTGATAACGGTTAACAATATAAATACGTCCAGTTTAACCAATCATTCATTAATAGCAATGTTTGAAAATAATTTTATGATGTTGGAAGAACTTGTCTGCATCTTTAAGTTAGAGATCTATGGCATGACTCAATAGTTTCTATATGTTTCTTTAATCCTTATTTTGGACAGTGTACAACTATCTTGCCGATAAGTCATTTAGTTCTATATTCAATAATGAAAAAAAAAAGAAAAGAAAAATATCTACCTTTCTCTTTTGCCGCGTTTGTACAGGCAGTAACACACAATGACCACCACTAAAATCACTATGAGCAGCACCACCACTACAATAACCGCTATTATAACTGAATTATCGCCACCATCACCCCCGCCATTGCCCGATCTCGCTGGTTTCGACCCCGGGTCCTGCGTAGTCGTACTGGGCGCTATGGTCGTTGGTGGTTCGGGACCAGTGAAGACCAAATCGGCGATCTCCGAGACCGCATAACGTGTTTCCCCATCCAGGGAGCTAGCGACTATGAAATATATAGTGTAATTGGTAAATGGATCTAAAACGGCATTGCGATAACCGCCGTATCTTCGCCCGTCGCCCAACGTGAAGTTCAGTGTATCGAGTAGGTCATCGACCGGAAAGAAGGCTATGGTTGTGCCTGATAATGGAATCGCTTCGGTCGGATCTTGGACGGATCTTTTGCGACGACGTCTTGCGATTCGATCTTCGGCATTGGTAACGACTAAGAAATAACCGGAAACTGGTCCGAATGGGTTGGTAATCGGTCCTATTTCGATCGTGATAAACGTGTAGTTTTGTGATATGTATCGGGGTTGAGAGGGAACGGGTGGGACTCGCACAACGGTCCATTCTGTGATGTATTCAACGTCTCCCCATATATCGGCGTTAGTTTTCGCTTTCACACCGATTCTAAAAATATCCAATACATGAGGTTTTTAATTTATGCATTATTTATTTACTTTTCATTTTAATAGAAATGCTGTAAATGTACCTTTCTTAAATACAACATCTCCTAAGTGTATATACATGTAGCTTAAGACTTAGATAACGCTTCGTATTAGTACATGTAACACGTACAGTATTATGCTCATTTCATTAATTGCTTCATTTCATAAGTGGTAATTTAGTAAAAAGTTAATCCCATTTTTAAATAATATAACTTACTTGTATTGCGTTGCTGCCAGCAACCCACAGAGATTGTAACGTGTGTCTGCATTGTTCCTCACTACAGACAGCTTGTCCAGGTTGGGAACCTCGGTCGTTTCATAGGCAACAACTTGGTATGAGATCTACAAATGAATAAAACAGGACATTATAATAAAAAAACCCTAAGTATTGGGCCCACAAAAGGTGATGAGCAAGCGCGACCAAAAAAGTAAAAGAAAAAAAAACAGATAAAATGGGGGACAGAGAACGAGAGAAGAAGAAGAGGGTAGTGAGGGGGCAAAAAAGGAGAGTATATCAGACATCATTTTTACCTTATATTGTATATTACTTATATTTGGTTAAGACTATAAACTAAAACACAAAACAGATACAGTATTTGAACTAAAGACAAATCGTCCTTAAAAAAACAGATAAAATAGGTCATCATAACTACCTTGTATGCGATAATAACCCCATTGGTTAGTTGCGGAGCTTCCCATTGCAAGCGTATACAGGACTCGTCCCTGTCTAACATTTCAAGGGACCTGACGGGACCGGGTGTTCCTTCGCTTGTCCTGTGACTGATGGGTTCAGATCGGTCTCCCCAGCCGAAGTTGGCGTTTGAACGAGTCCTGGCCTGAACCTTGATTATCATTAGGATTTAAAATGAAATTATAGTTAGATTCTATATAATGTATGGTTATGGGGTTATGATTATGGATGATGTCTTTCATTTATGTGTTTGAAATCATATGGGCTATATAAATGCTTTCATGCGTAGTATCAACTTTAAAATCGAGAGACTAATACAAACAGTATAGCGTGTACATTTAATGAACCAATTTAATAATATGGTAAAAAATTCACAGGATAATCGAGGACATTTTTCAATTTCAATTTTCACGTATTTTATATTGAGAAAGTTACAGTTTCAAGTTTCAATTGATACATACCTCAATTTCATAATATGTATATGGTCTGAGTTCAGTGAGCGTGACGGCCCTTTCAGGATCTGCAGGAATAGTGACGCTGTTGTCGTCGGACGAGTCCAGTACGCGATAAATGATGCGGTAACCCTATAGATATAATACGTATCTTTTAATAATAATTGTGAGATTGATTTGGTATAAGTTATCGATACATTTAGGACAATTCCTTTCGACTATTTGTCCTTGACCACCCCTATCACCCCCCCCCTCCTCGGCGAAAAGTCATTGTTCATTGTGTAAATATCGGCCATTTTATAACTATGTCAATCAATAGCAATTAAAAGATCAAATTGATGTTATAAAAAGGGTTGCTAATTATGTTTGAATTTCTCGCTTACTTGCATCACCCCGTGCGGTGGATCGGGCTCAAGCCACGTGACGCGAATGGTCGAATCAGTTTCGTTGACAACCTCTACTCCGCGGGGGGCTGGAGGTGCTGTAACACAATTTTGAAAACTCCATTTTTGGTCTCGTAGCATTTAAACGCATCCAGTCGATTCAGAGTATATGGGCGTTATTCAAACAATTTTTTAACGTTTAAATAAAGATATATTGAGCATTATATTTTAAGTGAGCAATATGTTTATCAATGTCTTAATACATGTTGATGACTCAACAATAGATTTGAAATTTGAGTCAAGGAATTGAGTGTCATATTAGAGATCATTAAATGTTTCTAAAAAACATAGACTATTCACATTCTTAACAGAATTAATACTCACAATACTCCCTTGTTCTCACAAGAAACGGCTCATCCCCTTGCTCAAACTGGGACCATGGTCCAGGTCCAAGAGCATTGCGATAACGCACACGGAATGTGTATTGGGTGTATGGAATCAGATTGTTGACGACGGCCATACGGTCGGTTACTGCCAGGGCCTGAACACGCTCTAGGACGGGGTAGTCGAGGATGAAAATCTGGAAAAGAATATTGAAATTGTATATCATAGGAAAATAGTTGCGTCTTGATGCTTTATATACGAAAACTCATCATGTAACTCTGAGCACTGTATATATAATGTCGGCCAAAATAACGAATATGGTGATTTGTGGTGCGTTTTATTTTGAAACGGTTTATGATATATAGTATTTTCCATATTGTCTTCTCAGATAGAGAGTTTCACTCTCTAACCCCCTCTATTTCTTTAATGTTTCTTTATCTATTTTCACTATCTCTCCCTCTTCTCCCAGGAGTAATTGATATCATTGTAAGGCATACCTCTATATCATAACCCGTTCTTATTCCACCGCGACCGATGCACTCCACTTCGCCCCAATGTAGTACCACCGAATGGGTATCCAGGTCCGTGTATTCAGGATCGGAGGGTGACCCAGTCGGTTCTATTCAATGGCATAATCATGCGATAACGAAATTGATTCATTTGACGGGTTCTGTGTACAAGGAACTACATTTATTCTAACTGTTTCGAGGTTAAATGCATTATAGTAAAACATTCCTGTAGAAACTAGAAGGTCAGTGACCTTGGATCCCCCGTGAACTTCAACAATGCGTATATGCAGGATGGTCAATTTTTACTAAAATTAACTTTGGAAATAACGAACTATTTTGCAAATAAACAAGATCATGCGATGAAAGAAAAACAGAGTAACATTTTGCATCATCACTCACTTCTTTCTGAAGACATGTCTTGAACTGACGAGACCGGTTGGCAAAAGTATCCCCAAATTAAAGAATTGACGAGACCAGTTGGCAAAAGTATCCTCAAATTAAAGAAAATATGCTTTTATAAGCACGAGCTCATATAGCACATCCAAAATGCTTTTGAGAGGCATCTGAGACGGCCAGTGAAGCAAAACGATAATTTCATTACATTAAATTATGCTTATATAAGTACATCCCAGATACTTTTGAGACGCAGCTGACAAGGCCAGTGGAACAAATATATCATTTAACTTACATAGCAAATATGCTTATATAAGCACGATTACTTTTGTAAGCCCATTCCAAATGCACCAGGCGCCCCCGATAGGTGTTAACATATCTCTATTCATTTGCTGATTAACATGCTGATGTAAGCATGATTGCTTATAAATATGCTTATATAAGCATGATTGCTTATAAAATCACACGCGAATGTTTTTGGAGGGCAGCTGACGAGACAAGTGAAGAAAGTATCATTTCACTTATCTAAAAAATAATATGCTTATATAAGCATGTTTGCTTATATAAGCACATACCACGTACTTAAATGATAATATCGTACATTATCACCAACATTTCCTCATCTGAATATGAACTTTTCGCTACTTTTTAAAGTGCTCCAAAATCGACAATTTTCAACCGATCAAGATGACACTATGACGAGGCACGACTTCAAACCTTGGTTTATATGTGTATTAAATTAAAAATCTCTGACTCAATTCCTTCATACCACACTCGCGTGCACAAAGTACTAAACATCGGGTGAAAATATTAAAATCGACAATTTTCAAAGTGTTCCAGAATCGACAATTTTCAACCGATCAAGATAAAACCTTGACGAGGCATGACTTCAGACCTCGGTTTATACGAGAATAAAATTTGAAATGTCTAGCTTAATTGATTCAGAACAAACTCTCGTGCACACAGTGCTTGGCATCTGAGAATTTGCTTAAAATTTACAAATTTTAAAGTGCTCCAGAATCGACAATTTTCAACCGATCGAGATAAAACCTTAACGAGGCACGACTTCAGACATTGGTTTATATGTGTATAAAATTTGAAAGCTCTAGCTTAATAGCTTCAGACCAAACTAGCCTGCACAAAGTGCTTGGCATCTGAAAAAAAAGTTTAAAATCGACAATTTTCAAAGTGCTCCAGAATCGACAATTTTCAACCGATCGAGATGAAACCTTAACGAGGTACGACTTTGAAACCTCTAGCTCAACTCCTTCATACACAACTCGCGTGCACAAAGTACCCTATATGAAGCGGGACAGACAGACGGACGGACAGACGGACGGACAGACGGACAGACGGACAAGCTCAACCCTATATCCCCTCGTTTTCACGGGGGATAAATACTGAGAACTTCAGTTTTTCACAGAAATCTAGCTTTTAATCTATAAATAGGTTCGATTTATGTCGCTTGACATGGATCGGGAAAAATATGACAATTTAAATTTCAATGCAAAAATACAAACCGTTTGATTTGATCTTCTCTGCATATTTCGTAACAAATGCTAGGTTTCCCTCCAATTAAGACAAATAGTCAATAAAACAACTACATGTACTCACCCTCCTCCCCAATGGAGACGCCGGTCGATTGAAAAGGCTCTCCCGGGCCAAGCACATTTATATAGGTCACGTAGACGGCGTACACGTTCCAAGGATCAAGGTCACGCAATGAGAAACTGGTTCGGCCGCCGTTTAGAAGTACTTCGTCTGAGTCAGCCTGAAAATTAAAAGGTATGGTATGAAGCAATGGAAAATTAATGCAGGACTGAACTTAGACTTGGTACATTTGTTAAAGGATATAAGCATGGAGTTACCAAAATAACTAAAGTTATTTTGGTAACTCATTAATAAGTTGTAAACAAGGTTATTACGTCTTTATTTTAGTAGATAATTTATTGTAAAAGGCTTCAGTAATAATTTATCAAAAAGCCTTTTCGCGTTTTTTTTTTTGCTTGATTTATAAAATATCATAATCGATAATGATCAGTAAGATGATCATACTTTTCAAAATAATGATAACTTACAGTTGCAGTATCATCGCAATTCCCGACACCCATGAGTTGATACGTCACATTTACGAGGATGATTGGAGACCCACCGTCGTCCGGCGCGGTCCACGCAAGGTCCACGCGTCCGCTTGACTGGACCTCAATGTGTAGGAAAGCGATGGTACCCGGAACTAATTAAGATGAAGAATAGATGTCAAAATAAAATGTTTGATAAAACTGGTCTGAGAGTGATCATCATGCGCGGATGATTTATATGCGGTACAAGTAGCATACTCATACAGTTTGGCTCTTTCAGATGCTCTTCTCAAAATATTGAAGCCCCTGTTCGACTTTTATAGATTATTCATTCGGGCCACCAATTTATGATAAGCAAATACGTTGTGCCGTGAACTGACAGTTTCATTGACAGCTTTACTTTGATTTCCTTCAGATATACTAATTAGCAAGTTAAACCCGAACGAAGTTGTACCATCGTAATAAATAATTAATAGTAAGACCTAATTACCTTCGGGGTTGTTGTTCTATACTATTTGTTATCTCTAGTTGGTTATACTCAAAATAATCACATATTAAAAAAAACTCGATGCCTTATTCCAAGACATAAGAAGCAAAACAATTTAACATAATTGAACATTAAGATAACAAAAGACAGGTTCAAAAGATAGGTTAACAACATTAAGAAAACCAACCTGAATTCGGAGCAGTTACGGTGATAGCTTCTGTCGTTATTAAAGGCGTTGTAGTGGTAGAAGTAGATGTAGAAGTTGGTGATGACCTTGTCCCATCATTTGTGGGATTCGATGTTATGGTAGTGGTGGAAATGGTTGTGGAACTGGTAAGACCGGGGGTGCTGGACGGCCCAGGTGACGTAGTGGGCGGAGCTAAGGTTGTGGTTGTTGTGGTTGAAGGAGTAGTAAATGTGGCTGAAATAGTGATAATGAATTGCTACTTCATGCATTATCATATAAATGGAATCGAGTCGAAATGAAGATATTGCTTGTTCATTGCTTTTGTTCATTGCTTGTTAAAATGAGAGATTGACCAGAGAATGAGAAAAAATGTAAAAATAAACGCATGTCAAAATTAATAAATGTTATGAGTAAAATATTTGAACTTAAAATTTTGCAAGATACATGTAAGTGACAAATTCTGAACTTCGTAAGAGTAGTGATCGTAGAATCCTATAAAATAAACGAACCCAACACTCTTTATAGACAACTCATAATAGCGCCATACTTATACATAATGGTTGAACTGCAATCGACTCCGGGCTGATACCACCGTCCGTTAGCTTGTTGAATTCGGTGAGGTTCGTGATGACTCGATACGAGTAGTTGTATCGTTCGTCAAGGCGATCAAAGGTGAAATCATAAAAGTCAAAGCCGGTTTCGAATTGGAAAGTTTCGCGATCCTCCCAACTATCTGATCGTCGGTCTCTGTCTCTGTATTCTTGCAAGCTGGAATTAAATAAATCTTTGATTTTATTTGTTTTCTAGAGCTCTAGTTTATGTACATTCGGCTTTTATATCAAACGTAAAAGGAATTTCGCTCAGTAGCATAATAACAAATGGTAACATCGTATAATTAATATATTTTATGTAACTGTATAAGATTTATATAATATAGAACCACTCCCATCAATATCAAATAGCTTTGCTGTATAATATTTCATTCAGTTGTATATGAGTGACTGGGATCAACTATTTTGACAGCATCATATTCAAATGCATCATAACAAAACACAAAAACAAAATTTGTATCAAACAATGAAACATTTTATTCATAAAATAAAACAAAACAAGAAATGATATTTAACAACAAATAATCTTATTTAACCTACATATACTGGCCGACTTCGGGTTCTCCTATATCAATCCCCTCCGTCCACTGAGAGACGCGAACACTGAGTTGTTTGCAGCCGACGTCGAATACGAGTGGCGGGTTGGCGAGTTTGGGTAGCCCTGTGTGTATAATGAATGTGTAGAATATGATCAGATTATGTTGCGGTGTACGTGTATGCAGTCAACTGTGTGAGTGTTGGCAGAAGTAGACTATCCAGCAATTTGTTCACAGAACTTATAATTGAAAATCATGTGGAATTATGATCATTGAATGAAATCTATAAATGAAATTAACCGAAGACGACCAAACAAAGTTCATTTGTGCCCGAATAACAACTTCATATGCACGTCGCGTCCGAATGCGACGTTGTTATAACGTCCCTGGCAGAGTTGGTGACGAGGATCTTTCAAGATGTGTATTGTGAGACACTTTCCCTCGCTACAACCTTCTTTGCAGGAAGAGTTATCATTCATTGCGTTTGCATCACTCACATGTTTTTAATTATGGACCATCTCTGGGTCCTCCCCTTCCCGACGCACGCTGTATAAGCTGCACCTATTCTACCAGGGAATTTAAACCCCTTGTACAGGTAACCAGGTCGCGTTCGTCCCTATATATCCGGGCGCTGACGGGTTGATAGGAATGCCTT
>LQRL01043672.1:0-22192 GCA_001703475.1 Hydroides elegans
AAACCGACAACATCGACTTATACAACTTGTACTACTGGATAATCATGGCCATCGTTCCTAACCTTACGTTAGGTAAGGACATTGTTGTCTAGATACAACAATTTTATTATCGCTCATAATTTTTGAAATAATAATGATTAAAATACTTCTATATTTAATGGAACGATGGGTTTAAATCCCCATAAAATTGTTCACGTTGATTTTGATATTTTATTTTTAAATGGACAGACATAATGTCACGTTTAAATAAAAATGTATAAATAATTGTTTTGTTTACCCGTTTTCGTACAGTCGAACAAATGATTATCAGATGAATATGTCAATAATATTTTATCCAAACTTATGTTTATGTTGATGTTTTTTTTAAGTTTGCCCGAGTACTTCAATGCAGTCGGGTTATCGACCATATTTTGAAAAAAAAAATAAAGGTGATTTCTTGACGACACATATTTACGGCTAAATCTTGATCTTGATATTAATTGGTTGAGGTAAGACGTCGTTTGACATTCCTTCAACACATATGAATTCTTATATTCGCCAAGTATGCAATTATTACGTTTTCGAGCATAGTTTGAAATAAAAACACTCAAACTGCTCTGGTGTTATTGTGTAGTTGTAAAATGTAGTTTTAGGTAAGCCATTCTAATCGATGAATGTATTAGGAGCAAAACTGTATTTGTAAGTGTCAGTAAGAGTATGAAGCAGCTGAAAAGTATGTGTATGATTTTGCAAATTGCTTCTATTTGTTTTATTGAGGTCGTTTAAAGGGAGGACCGCCAATATTCGAAGAGCCAAAGTCATTTGTCGTCGCCTTCTAGAAATTAAATGAATCAAACCTTCAGTATTGGTGCCTTCAGCATAATTGGTAAATTGGTAAATTATTTCATCTCCGAAGCAGAAAATGACTTTCATAAAATACAAGAGTTGTAATCAACCGGCGACACAAGAAAAATATTTAATATAAGCGCACGGATCTTAAATTAGGTCACCGAGGAAGAATATCTACGCGATGTCCCGTTAATACAACTAAATGAACAGTTCTCCATTCTATTCTATGACAAATTTATTTTAGAAAAAAAAAACGATTCCACACGTTAAAAATGCAAAGAAAAAAATATGTATTATCTCAAGCATCATTTGAACTTGATCCTTTACTAATGCGTTTAGTAAAAGAATGCAGAATATTGTAACTATCGTTGACGCAAATTGTGAATCTCTCTCCAGAGCGGTAATTTTTCTTTCGATAGGTAAAGTTCCATTATTATACGTCATATTGAGATCATATATGCGTCCGGTCTCAAATTTGAGTTTTATCTCCTTATTGACAGAGCGTGTATTTGCAAACCGGATTTCAGAGCATGCCCGCGAAAACAATTTTATAAAACATTTTCAGTACGCCGAAAGGTGTTATCACTTTACATTAACCACAGCTGTCAAGATATAAAGCTAAATAACTGCTGCGATCAATCAATTATATCCCCATAATCGTCCAACTATATTCTTATATCTTATAATTCACACCATACAAAACAAAACTTATAATGACAATAAAAATAATATGATAATAGAAATGTATTTTGTTCCATTGCAATTAGTTATATATAAAACATGCATCTTATTGAATATTTATTGAAGCCTGTTAGGGATATTTTTCGAGAAAAATTAAAATAAACCATTGAAAACATGGTAATTTTACAGAACCTCTATTCAATAACGATAGTATTAATTCAAGTATGAGATAAATCACTTTAGGTTAATAGCAAATACAGTCAAATAAAATGAGCAAAATTAGGCATGTTGTGAGAGTGTATAATGCTGAATTGGTTTTACTCTTTTTAAATTTTTTTACATACATATCTATTTTGAAAGGTTTTATGCATTATTCAAATGTTGCTAAGATTTTTCTTCGACACGTAGATTAAATAATCGTTACATGAAGCAAAAATAATTGAACACAAATAATTTCGCCTTTGGCACGCATATGATTGACAGGAAGTCAGGTAGACAAATGGACCCATAGACCGGTGGACAGGTCGGCACATGGTAAGCATTTCAAAAACCAATTGAAACTTTGACCTTTACATGGTCGGCTGGTAGAAAATTGGACAGGGCGATTGGACGAATCTTTGAACGTGTTGTTAGATTCCGTGTCGGCTTTGATATGTATACTGATCTGCATGCAGACAGGTCAGCACAATTTACGACATTATACAAATACCACGTTTCATCTAGTTTTAATATGTGCATTTAAACCATAGACATATGAATGAGGGTCAAATCTATAAAAGAGCTATACCTGACCATCTAGACTCATGTCATGATTATAAAATTAACTGTAAAAGATAAGAAAATCTTAAATATTACAACTACAAGAATTATCACAACTTTATGTTCTTATAGGAATTTATACACGGTAACATTGCATGAATTTGCATAACAAACGTATTGAATGATAAAAGCGTCTCTTGCAAATAACAGGCTTTGGCTGTAGAAGTAAAGGCGTAACTCGCCTTCATAAATGTCCTGGCAGCGGATAAATTATTCTATAAAAAACCGATATCTTTAGATATTGCACTTCACGCGTCAAGTATCTCACAGTATTGACGGTTTATTTTGACGCAATGCAATGCAAAAATGCACTAATCATGTTGATTGTTATCATACATTATCAATTTTTGTCCCCAAGTAACGACATAGAGCGCGTGTTGAGTCTCGACGGCACTCATTGGTCTTGATGGCTGTGGCTGCAGTGACAGCACGCGCCACTCGCCGTCATGGAAAATCTGAAAACGGTGATTGAATTGATCGGCAACCAGCATACAGCCGTCATTATCCATGCTACATATATGCGGATAAAAGAAATCACCCACTGATTTACCGTGATTGCCGTGTGTCTTTTGCAGTGCGCCACTGTCGTCCAACATATGTATACAGTTATTGTAGATACACGCGAGTGTGATGCCGTGACTAGTGACGCTCAGTGTGTGGACATGATCACCATCACTCGGGCACGCAGTGAATGTGCGGATGCGCTCATATAAGCTCGGGTCATACACGTGAACGGCTGTGTCGTTATAGGGAGCAGCATAAACGAGACCCGCATGATGACTGACATCGGTGAATGAACCGCTACTGATCATCTGTACTTGTTCACCTATCAAATGGTGATCGAGACGTACATTGATGCTTTTTAAAAATCTTGATTGTTTAGCAAATTGTTATTCATTAATATGCATATCATTTATGCATAAGAAATGAATAAAAGATGTTTAATTGTTTGATCAAAATACTTAGAGCTCTTATTAGAATTACTATTGTCCAACGGAACCCTCACAAAAGCATCAGGACCAAGCTGGTATAATTCATATTAATCTTTTTATGTATTTAAATCATCTAATATAGTTGCATGAATTATTAATTTCGATTGTTTGATATTCTATCGTGATATGATCTTTATCATTTATCATTTAAAATGCACATTAAGTTTAGTTCAATATGAACATACCCGTATATGAAATCAACAATAAACCATGTGCTGTTGCGATCACGGCTCCATCACCAACATCCACCGCACCATACACGCAATCGATTCCATGAAGCTCGATATCACACACGTAGTTCAGCTCGAGGTCATATACACTGATGCCGCCCTCTCTACAGCACCACAGATGGTCGTCGATGAGACGTAGTGACAATGGTATAAACGGTAGAATGGCCTCTTTCTCTTTCGTAATGCTAACAGCCGTCGCAAGCCGTGGTAACGGTTCTGACTCAGTGCCCTAATTTCAAAACACAACTAATGGTAAAATAATAATGATAAATATGCATATAGATGAAGCTGGTATTGGTTGCTGATATATTTCACCGCATGATGTACTCTGTATGTCTATGTGATTATAATCAAATAATGTTTATATGTTTGCCATTATATTTTATTCGTTAAGTAATTCCTTACAACGTAGCTTTATTTATCAATACCATATTGATCATCTATTGCACACGGAACAACAGTTTATCAAAAACAAAGAATTGATAGATAGCATTAAAGTTTATTTTGTGATCTAAATATGTACTGATTAATTTTCTCTTTAATATTGGAAAACTACCATTAGCTCTATAGATTGATCGTCTACTGAATAGCTTTTAATGTCAGCCCTTTTCTGTTATAATGACTAGTATTCTGCAATATTTATTAATTAAAACACAGTATTCCGAATGGTGAAAATATTGTTCTATTTGCGTGATTTAAGAATTGTGATAAAGATGCTATTGCAAATAAGAGTAAAGTATGTTGACAAAAACATGTTGACAAAATATATATTAAAATACAAAGGCCAGCTAAAAGCAGGATTTAGTGTAGCAGCGCATAATAAATCCATTTTGTTACAGAGACAAAACAATGAACACTGACATATATTACTATTGAAATAAATGCTAGAAAAGACTAAATACACGTTTATATATGTCGATCATGTAAGAGATTCTATGTATGTCATGTTAGATCAAGAAAAGAACAGACCAATGAGCATGTATTTTTCAAATTTGGATATCAGCATTTTCTCATTGATATAAAATGGATGTAAAGTTCTATGAGAAATGTTCTTTTTGTTTTCTAATCTAACAAACATACAAGGTGGATAATATAAATGAGTTAAAATACTGTGTCAATTAGCAAATGAGCATACACCATGTTTATCGTACTTACCTTAGCTTCGAGGGCACAGAGTATTTCATTGATAAGTTCGATCATTTCGTTGCATTCCCGCTCTCTTATATACTTGCGGTTGATCTCGATCTTGAAGAGACACTCTCCATCTTTACTATTAGACTCATTCATGAAGAAGTTCGGAATGCGTTTGTCTACTTCGAGAAAGTGTAGTAATTTCTCATATATTTTATAGGCCCATCGACGCGGTCTGATTGACAATGCATCCTTCTGGATACCTTTTGATGTTATGAAGAGAACCGTAGTTTTCAACATAAAGGTAGTTATTCTTTCAGCAGCACAGTCATTTTTCAATCTATCTAGTTTAGTTTCGGATGCATGACATAAAGTTGGCAAAGCCCGAACGCCTTTAGCTATTTTGTAACCTTTTTTAATATTTGAAGGCAAGGCATTTATAATCAGATTTTCATATTGTGAGAAACTGAGTTGAAATCCAATTGGATGTCCATACGCAATAATGTGTGATTTCCTAACCACTTCATTATGTGTTAGTAATTTGTGAACAGGTATTGAAATATCAATATCAGCCTCAAGTGTTGGAATAAGATCAATGCTAATAGCAAGTTCTTTTCTTTTGGAATGACCAGTACCGAAATAAAAGAGTGTTATGCAAGAAAACTTCACTTTTTCTGTGAAAGAACCAAAAGGGTCAATCGAAAGGTGAACGTCGTCAAATAATTCGCTGTCCAAGTTGACATTCATGAAAGGGCCTCGAAGACATAATTTTGTTTTTGCTAAAACCGCTTGAATACACTTGTTGATTGTTTCTTTGAATTGGTCTGGGTTTAAATACCATTTTCCTTGAAATTCAAAAAGCCAATTTCGAATCGATTGTGATAAATGATTAGGGGATCCTAACAATCGAAAGAAAAATACATTGCCCATCTTTATTACTTTAAATAATTTAGCTATATCCTGAAATACAAGTTCATAATCAAATTCGTCCGGATGGAAATTTCTCGTTTGCTCTCTAGCGCTTCCCACCAGATTGGGAATGCATTGTAGAGCTAGTTCGCTTTCTTGTATTTTCAAACAAAGCTTTTTCATAAACTTATGCACATTAATTGTTATACTCTCATATTCAGGGTCGTTTGTTTTCCTAACTGCTTGCAAGATCTTGTCGGTTGCAACGGCTGGGTCGATTGGATTACAATATTCTAGCTCATGTTTCTCTTCATGCCATTTGATATATTCATTCAGTTTGCCTTCCGATGAAAGGAGAAAGTTTAAATAAGGTCTGTTTAAGCTGGTTCCAATGTTACCTTGATGTGTATGTCTCATTATTTTGTCCAATTTCGAGATAGACATCGTGTTCCAAATTTCTATTCCTAAAAATTTGTCTATTTCCATGAGTTCCAAATGTATAATCTTGTATGTATAAATACCACAATCTGTTTCAAAATCATTTCTTAAGTTTTTTAATATCCGTATATATTCTTGTGCAAGATCATCATCGGAAATAGAAAATGAGTGCTTCCACAGACGGGCAATTTCATGGGTTATTGAAAGGTAACAACCTCGACTGATGCTTTCAGTAAACAGTTTTTCAAATATAACCTCTTTTGATCCGTTAACGGAACCCAATAATACATTGGCCAGAGCATGAGTCATCAGAGGTTTATTCGTATACACGCACTCAACGAGGGATCCTAATAGACTATCAAGCGAGGTATTCTTTGTATTCGATTTTAATAAATTTTGATAGTGTCTTAACAGGGCGCAAAGCATTTCGTAATCGTCATTGTCCACAGCATTTTCTACCAAATCCACAGTTACACGTTCTGTCACTATCTCTGGGGCTTCATCAAGAAGACCGGTTACATTAGCTATATCGCCCTGCTCAGTTGCGTCAACAAATTTCCGTTCCGCACCTGAATATGCCTTGCTGTTATCCAAAAGTGAGACTTCAGATATGCCATCTCCTTTGCAGTCGCCTCGCTGAATCAACATAATCCGTTTTTTCCTTTGGATGATATGTTTCTTACTCAATTGCCTCTGAAGTGCATCCAAAGTGTTTCGTTCTGAATCTTCGATAGCATGGTGAATTTGTGTTCCTCTAAAAACTTTAAAAAAAAACAATATGTCCGTCATTAGTTTGATGAGGAAGCGCCTTATATGAAAGCTTTAAAATTATCATTCTTTTGCATTATTTTTTTGAAATTTCCGTTTATGTTTCATACGTATCATTGTAACATAAATTTATAAAACAAACATGACTCAATCCTGGTGCATTCCTGCAAATTATTTTTCACTTTTGGGAAAATGGTTCGTGTTGCATTTGCCTCCCCGGAAAAGTGCAATTCGTTTTATTATTTGGATGGTATGCTACTTACTCGATTGCCTCTGAAGCTCATCCAAAGGGTTTGGTTCTGAATCGTCAATAGCATGCTGAACTCGTGGTTCTCTAAAAACTTTAAAAAACAATAAATGCGTCATTAGTTGGATGAGGAAGCGCCTTATATGAAAACCCTAAAATTATCAATCATTTGCATATCTTTTTTAATTTCCGCTTTACGTTTCATAAGTATCATTGTAACATAAATGTATAAAACAAACATTAATCAATCCAGGTGCATTACTGCAAATGATTTTTACTTTTGGGAACATAATTCGTGTAAAATATATACACTATATGCTAATATCAAATACGAATAAGTAACTTGGCTATGTTATGTCGAATCGAAATTCTTAAATTATTATTCAAATGAAAGATACTGCTCGTAGAATATAGGTTTGAAATAAAAAAAATAAACATAATATTGTAATAAAAGTATACCTAAAATTTCAGTTAAATTAAAAATATAATGATCTTTTATCATGAGATATAAAAAATAAATTGCAAACATTTGTCATTGTATGGTAATGTTTATTATATGCATTTTATGCAATAAATGGAAGAACACAGCATAAAAATATAATTACAATGATATATAACTGCTACAATATTGAAACCCAAACACTGAACATTTTGGTATTGACTAAGCATAACACATCTTTGTAATATTAAAATTAACCAAAAAATGCCAGAATCGCCTCGATTCACCTTAGTACTATAATGGCAAACATTTTATTTCTTTTTGATTCCTAGAGCTGAATAATTGAATGATGATCAAAATGATTTTCATGTGTTTCATTTAAAAAGTTTATTTTCGCTAGGCTGATTTTAATGTAGATATGAATTTATATGACACGATTTCACAACCTACAGTTTTGTTTTGTAAATGTTTCTATCACTGTTCAAAAAATGATATTTTTTTGCTAATACATTCGCCATGTTGTTATTGATTAAAATCAAGGCTTTACAAGATGATTTACAACAAATATATACGAGAGGATCGAAACCAAAACAAAGTGAGGGAATCGAAATATATATCCTGAGACTTTTCCCTATCACGGGGTTCAGTAACAATTTTGTGAGAGTTGTGATGATTTTATTTCTTTGATTACGAAAAAATATGCTTAGGAATAATATAGTATCGTATTTACTAGGTCATACAAAAGAGATATTGGCAGACATAGTGCTTCATTAAGGTAAAAAAATTATTATGAATAATGTTAAGGTAATTAAAATGAATATTCTCACCTATGTCTGATACAAATTGTCTCAATATAAATGAAAATAACATGAGGATAACAATCCTTTCGAATCCTGCAGTACTAAATATTGCAATAATGAATAAGGCAATTCCAGCATACAGTATATTAGTATGATTACTATTCTCCACTTCAGTATCTCTTTGAGAATGATTTTGACCACGGTTTGTATTTCGTTGTGACATATCCCCCTGCATGTTTAATGCGGAGAAATCATCCGATCCGTTGAACATATTTGAAACGTTGTTTTTATTCTGAAATAAACCAAAGTGAAATGTACAAAAGAATTTTCATGTCGCACATTATATATCTAGAATATTGAGTACAAATATGCAAACGAATACAAATTATGTTTTGCCATTTGTTATATTCTCTTATGATGTTTTGGAAAAACACGGTAAGGATATACAATTGAAATTAATGTCGACCAGCAGCGAAGCGTTTTTTGAGGATATGATTTCATTTTAAAATATTCGCACTTTGCCTAACAAGTATGAGAAATGAAATAAAAGAATGGTATATATATATTTTGTTGGACATAGGGAGTGAAACAGGATTTACACATATTTACAAAAAAACATATCAAATTTGTATATATAAGTTGCTTAGTAGTAAACTGCGTATAACATTGCAATTTTTAAATGTCGTAAAATGTCGATATATTAAAAGTTATTACTCGTTTTTCTGAGAGCTTCAACTCCGATACATAGCAAATAAGTAATATGTGTATAACAACAAAATCAAGTCATCAGATTAATGGATACACTATATAATCATGAATATATATATACGTTTTACATGATTTCCTCTTAAACCTCGTATCCATTAACATACTTATGCCATATTGCGCATGTTAGACAAATATTGTAAAACAAAAACAATTTACCATTCAAATACAGTATCCAAAGCCTGCTATAAGCAATCCTGGTTAATCTATAAAAAATAAGAAACAGAATATTCGTAATTGTAATCACTGACATAAAACAGTCATGGTTACGGTTGAACTTAAACGCTGCATCAATGAAAACCGGTTGTCGAGTGGCATTTGACACTCAGTCCAGTTTTATCTATAATTGGGTTAATTGATGACTGGTTTTCTTTGTTTAATATTGTGCGCAGTTCACTACAACTCTGAACATGAATATATTTCATATAGCGCCCTACATACAGTTACTGTAATACAAACATAAAGTGCCTAAATCAGATTATGATCATTCGAGTCTTTTAAGGGTTTCGTGTATCAATTTATGAGATGACACCTATTGTTTTTCCATAAGTATAAAACATTTTATTATGTATAGCTTGACAATTGATTGATAGTCAAGCGATAAAAGAAGTTCATTTATAACTAATTGAAGTACAATATAAGTTGAATTGTTATATATATGCGGTGTTTTTTTTCTATTTATCCCTTCCAAGACTTTTCTGTATAAATATTCGGTACTCAAGGCATTAAAGCCGCCTGCATGCATAGGTACAGAACGTAATTGTTGCCTAAATTTAATTTCTCGGCCTTATATTTTAACTGATTTTATATATTTTAATCAGAAAAGTCTAAGTTACTTGATTTTCTTTTTCTCGATTGTGTCTCTCTTCGTTTGTATTAAGTCTCATATATATGAGTGTCTAGTTTTTTATATAGAAGTTGCAAATAATAATGAAGGCTTCAAATATTCCCGATTAGCGGTATTTTTAAAAACTCAAATCACCTTTCTCTGTTCACATCCACATTTTCTATGGTTAGATTTCATTAAAGAAAAGAATTGAACGAAATTGTTCCACAGTAGTAGCACAATGATTGGAAACGAAATATGTGTTTTCTATTGCTATATAAATTTTAATCGTCCTAAGTTCCTCCGGAATTCGCATATGTAAGGAGTGTGCCTTTTAAATATCCGATTAACAATGAATATCCGGATTAATTTTATCCATACTTAACTTTAATTGATTTATTTCATAATAGACTATAAATGTGAATGCAAACGTAGTTGATAAATTATGTCAGTATGTGTATTGAAAACTTACTGACACGTTCGAATGATTCCTAAGTCGGCTTTGATCAAATACATGTATGTGTTCGGTTTTTAATCATAAGTCACATTTTCAATAGCTTATGTATTTCATATTGCCCAATATCCATCTATAATATTGCTTAGTAATTGTTGTATTAATTTTCACATACCTATACTGTGTTCAGAATAAACACATTTTTAAGTGTATGAATCAATCCCATTGTTATTATGATCATTAACTATATTTATTTATGCGCATTCCCGTTTTTAACAGGACATGCGTTTTGTCCAAAAGGCTCCGGAAAGGGGCCCGTATTCTATAAGATCCTGAGTACACATGAGATATAAAGTCACACGGCTTTCTTTCTAATATTTGTTTTCATTGGGATTATATACGAGCTCTAAACTTGATTTGTTCAATTGGGTTGTATCTATAGACTTATAAACGTAAAGAAAATATGTAAATGGAGTATTAGTAAAAGTTTGTTTGGTGAACCTCCTATGTTCATGCATACATGAAGAGCACCCTTTTTATTTGTTAATAAGAACAGGGCTCTAGCTCGGAGATACCTAAAATTCGTTTAACGGAACCGCCCGAGCTTTTAAAGGGTTTGAATAGAAATTTATAAAATTAGTTTTCGTTAGAAAAATGCCGTAATAAATTGTTAGAGTTTGTATACCTTCTCATGATTCTTTGTACGATGTTGTGACATTACTCACCGTCTCGCTAGTATATCTACCTGATCAGTTTGGCGAAAAAGTCTAATGATATTAGAATTAAATGTGTTTATGATATTCATAACATAATATGTTTATAGTAGATATTTCTAAATTGGTAGTCGGTAAAAAAGTTCCAGGATATAAAATCTCGATTTTTGCAACATTACAGGGATCTTCCAAAATATATAATTAGGAAATACGGTTTATTTGAACATATAAAGATCTTTTCCTTGAATTGCTCTGCTTTATTTTCTATCTGCGAATCGAAAGCAAATATAGCATACAATATATTCAACTCGTTATTTGTTAACCCTTCTTATGTAAATTATATGCTTACTGAATTTTTTAGTGCGGAAATATATGAAGACTTTTTATAGTCTATTATATAAATATGTTTCGTTAGTTGTAATTACTGTCCAAATCAAACCCATTTACTCATCATTAAAAGTGATTTTTTTCTCAAAAAAGAAAGCAATATAAATGCACGGAGCCCTTCAAGACCTGCTTAAAGCGTACACACAAAATATATGTAAGCTGGCGCTATTCGTATCTTGGCGTGACCCACAAAAAACATATGTAGGATCCATGCGGTTCTAAATTCCAAACCCTCAAGATTTAGGGTCTACAGATATAAAATGTGTGGCCAATTCGAACTTAATGGTATATAGGACAAATTGATTACATACTGAAAACTAATTTCTCAACATGATGATCGCACACATAGAGGGTTAAAACCGATTAATTGTTAAAAATGATCCCAATCGATGTATTGTTTAGCGGAATATGATTAGATTTTTTTCACCTCTCAGATTTTTCTGCATAGATACTCGGTACTCAAGGCATTTAAGCCGCCTACGCGCACAGGGGCAGAAAATAATCGTTGCATATATTTCATTTGTGGCGACGGACGGATATTTTTACTTATTTTATATCTTTTAATTAGATAATTTTAAAATTCATGTTTTTTTCTTGATTGTGTCTCGCCTTGCTCTTATTAAGCCTCATATATATAAGTGTCTAGTTTATAGAGGCTGCAAATAGTAATGAAGACTTTAAATCTTCCCAATTAGCGGTATTTTCTTTACCCTTAAATAACCTGTCTATGTTAACATCTACATTTTCTCTGGTTAGCTAGATTTGAAGAAAAAGAGATTTGAACGAAATCGATCTACATTAGTAGCACAATAATTAGAAACGGATAGTGTGTTTTCTATTTGCTATATAAATTTTAATAGGACCATTCCTTTTCAGAATAACCGCTTGTACCATATTTTACACTAATAATAAATTGTATATTCGGAAATACGTTCTTTTGATGGACCCATGAATATCTTGCTTTTATTCTGTACCATATGTGCGCAGATAGCCCTTTCCCTTTCTCATATGCTTTTTGATACGTCAAGTTTCGTATCATTATGTTTGTCTCATCATCAAGGCTTTTTTCTCGTGATTTTCATTTTATTTTTTACAACTCCATATAATTCGTTATACATAAACAGTATTTTAATATTATTATTCATAATGTCATCATAGTAAAATTTAGTTTAGTTTAAGCAAACTTCTTATATATTTATATTAGAGGTTTTTTTTACATTTTCCAAACAATTTGCAGCTACGTCACTTTATCTTACAGAACTTTATCTTTAATCTCATTCATTGCAGTTATAGTTGGTACATTTCGTTTAAGGGTAAGCTTTTAAATAAGGACTTTGTGTTTTAAAATGTTGAGAAATTATGTAAAAAATATCGGAAACTCCTCTTTTCGGTAAATATGTATATATAGTTTCGCATGGAAAAGTATGAAATCGATTTCAAGTTGTTTTTTTTATTCGATCGCTTGTTATTATTCCAAAGATTTTCAAGCGGGTTGTATTATCAAAATTATTATCGAAAATTTATTCAAAATTTTGTTTAAACCAGTTTTTTAAGAGGTTCCAAAACGGTTGAACATATATGCAATTGACAAACGTAAGAATTATATGGCAAGCAATGTTATATTCTCTACAATGTCCATTGACAGTGGGATCAATTTTAGAAAAAAATCGGATTGGAGGCGTATTTTTTATGTATAATCTTATAATAAAACATTTGATGTCGAACATTATTTTTGATTTTATTTGTTTTAGCAAATACGGTCTTCCCATCACTTATTAGTAATAAAGGTATTTAACGTAATTAAGTTTATGCAGTAGCTGTACTTAACGCAATTGAGTTTATGCAGTAGCTGCAATAGCAACTCCTCCCCTGTGACGTCATCAACACACGCGATACAGTTGGAAATATCCATGAGGTTTTATGAGTACTGATCCATGAGTACTGATTGTAAAAACACCGCTTCTTATTTCGTCATTATTTTTTGATTCTTGAATAAAAAAATGCAGCTTGTGACCTCTTTAATATATGGTAAATGTCAGGCCCAATATGACCTTCAACAGTGGCTTTGAAGGACAATACATCCAGAAAAAGTGATAAGAACTAAAGGAAGGGGTAAAATAAGCAATATTTTCTTAAATGGTTCTATTGGCCTACGAAATTTGATAGCTGGGTAAAAGCATCAGATAGAAACTTAACTGAATATTGTATATATGCTAGTTAATTGTACTACCTTTGTTATTAATCGCTAGTTATTATTCACATATTATCGTTCATAAGATGTAATCATTGTTTATATATAGATTGCTCATTGAACTCATTTGATTTCAAGCTAATTTTCTTAGATTGTGTAAGATTATATAGTAATTATTCTACCTATGTTTATAAACTGTATATAAATAAAATAATAAGATGAACTTACTTGTTTTCATATGTTATCCATTATACATCAACATAAATGCCTTTCTGATAACGATTTGCAAACTGTACTGTTAGCAGTTTAATTTTCAAATTCTAGTCAATACAAACATGCCAAAACCTGTCGCATGATTATGTCACATACAAACTTATTATAACACATACCCTCATATTGATAACGCACACAGTAGATAATCTTGAAAATCCCCATTGAATAGCATTGCATGCACTAGCAGGAACCCACTTTTATTACACACACAATGGCAAGCAAATATGTGTCAATGCAACATCACACATATTGCATTCTATTGCATTCACGGCTTTGAAAATTAACCCCTTTTCAATTGCATATTATAGCACACAACAATATGCAACTATTTATTAACATTATTAACTATATGAATATATTTGTGTACAGCTAGAATAAATAAGAGTGCTGACACCTTGTCTAACCCCGTTAGATACTTTAAAAAACTCACTTTTGTATCTAGATTGTTTTAAAGATATATTTAGAGTCTAGCTTTCTATGTCTGGATAGATAACTTTGATCCAATTTCTTATATAAATTCACCAAAATTAAAGGCTTCAAATGTTTTGCCTAAGAATTTCCAATCTAGTTTATCGAAGTCAATAAAAGCTAGAATTCCTTCCATTTTCTATTCGTTTAAGTAGTCAATAGCATTAATTATAGTTCTTTTATTACATGGTTGAAGCATTTTACAGGGCATAACCACCCGGTCATTATCTTTTGTGATAATGCCCGGGTGCGTAGTAATTGTATATTTTTTGTTAAAAAAATAAAGATGGCTATTTCATTTCAATAAAATAAAATTGCCCCTGTCAAGAATTGAACCCGGACCGCCCAGGTGCCGCTTTGGCGCCTGTTGCATATGGGCGCATTCTCTACTCTTTTCGCATATTCACGATTACGTTATGACAACTGTCTTGTTTGTAGGACACACATGTTCGCCCACTCAGTACTAGGTGAACTTGACCTAGTATTGTAATTGTGACGTCAAAATTCAAATTCTACGTAATGAAATTTTGTTTACTGCAGTTACTGAAAAGAATGTGACAGGATAACACATGTTTATGAAAATAGAATAAATAAGTTTATATATTTGTATTTTAACGTAAAAAGCTAATAAACCGAACGCTAATAAAAGTATAAGCATGTTCCTAGCCTGGAATCAGAACAGCATTTGAAAAGGGACTGAAATATGCTTGATATTTGACATAAAAGGAATAAAACTTCAGGATTTGTGATGAAATATTAGCATTAAAATTATGATGTGAAAAAATAAGTTAATATTGATGAAGCATTAATGGATAGAATCGACGAAATGCTAAGTTTAAAGCAGATGTATGGAGTGATTAACGACATGGACAATTGTGAATATAATGCATTCAAAGGGGCGAAGAAATCGAAAGTGTCTATAACAAAAACGGCCAAAAGGAAAGAATATGTCCAAAGACTCTTTTGAAGAACATCAAGTGACTTCGGACGTATTCTTATATCTTCATAAACCGACAGACCAGTTTCGAAAACACTATCCGAAAAGGTAGGGAGATTGTTTCGAAAATAGCCGTTTTACGCAACGTTACGTAAAGTTACGCATACGTTACGCAAATATAGTTCACGCTGCAAACTCGAAATAAGTGTTCGAAAAATGCGGAAATCCATGCAATAAAAGGAACAAAAACCTCAAAACCCTAATCAAAATGGTTATTGGCCCGAGGGAAAGGGAAAAGTAATGCCCAAGCCCGAAGGGCGCGGGCATTACTTTTTCCTATCCCTTCGGTTATTATTCCATATATATTATATCCTATGAATCTATCTTTTATGAAACCGTTTCGATCTAGTCCTAAGACATCGGACAATACCTTTCGAAAACGTTTCGCTAGATAGCAGTTTGGAGTCAATCTTTTGAAGACTTATTGGTCTCCAGTTTTTAAGAAGCATCAGATCTTTGTCCTTTTTAGGAATAAGTCGTATAACTCCACTTCTCTGTTCTATGATATTGTCCTAAAAGTGTTTATAGAACTCTTTAGTAAAACCATCTGTTTCAAGACTTTAATTATCTTTCATTGTTCCTGGAGCGTTGTTTATCTCATTTATCGTACTGGGCCTGCTTATATAGCTATTGTGATCAATTGATAATTTTGATTTATTGTTTTAAAAGAAAAAATCGTTATGTTGGTCTGAAACTTGTGGGTCTTGTTCGTAATGAGATTCGTAAAAGTGGGCTGTTTCCTATGGCTCTAATATTACAGCTGATTTAGCAATTTCTGTTCTATCATCTTGTTTAAGCCTTTTAATATATATGCGGTTTTCTTTGGATTAGTATGGAATAAGCATAGTTGATATGATTTTATCATGTTTCTAAATAAAAGTCGCTACAAAGATTGAAATGAGTTTAAAAGCTTACACGTAACAACTACTGATTGACCAATTTGCTATTTGATGATTCCCTTTAAACAATTACGTATTTTCTTCCGTTTCCACTTCCTAGAAATTGTCGCTTTGTCTTTTAACAGTTTAACAACCTAAATGATAATATGGACAATATGATGTGAGTTTACTGTTTGGTTCATGGTTCGGGCATTAGTGAGTGCTCGCGGGAAAACAGGCCATGTTTCTCATCCATTAGGAGGTATATGTGAACTTGGATACCTATACCAAAAAAAGTGTTGGTGCCTTTGTGAGAAAATATGTAATGCGTTTGGTTTCAGGAGAATAGAAAAGGAAAAAAATGATGTTCCAACAAGGTAGCGCAACTTCCGATACGCCAAGACGGAGCCTGCAGTATCTCGACGACGACGGTATAAAGTATGCTACATCGGAAGAGTAGAGGCCCATGTCACTGGTGCCGTCCTCGTGTTATATTATTTGGGATATCTTGAAGAGCTCTTGAGGGGGTCTACAGATGGTATCCATACTGACCCTAGCTGGTATTAAGCGTGCCCTTAAAAAGGTATGGAACGACCCGTCCCGGAATGTGATTGATAAGGCAATACGAAGCTGGTCGAAACGTTGCAGACTTATAAATATAATAGAGATGGATCCCACATCAAACATTTATTGCAAGAAGGAGCCATTAAGTTACATGGTTATTATTTCAAATAAATAATAAATGTGTAAAATAATAAACTGAACACCTCTTGTACATATCAGATCTATATTTTCCATTGCGTGGTACCATCCTGGTAGCACTTAGCATTATAGTAACATTATTGGTTTATGGGCATTATCGAGTATTTAACAGAATACATCGACAACTTAAACATTGCTGTTTACTAATGAAAACTTGATGAATTTGGAACATATCAAATCTGAAACACCACACATAAAAATAGGAGACTTACAACACGTTTCAATACGTGTTATACCTATATGTAGACTATTGTGTCAAAAAGTGATTTATCATCATCCGTTCAATAATAAAAACGATTCTAGTAAGTTGATGCAATTAATGGTCACTAAGGGGGTAAGAGATTGATGTGTGTGTGTGGGTCGCGAGTTGACAGGAAGGAGCGTATGAGTGATAATTTATACTTATTTTGTGTAATGTCATAATCATTGTTGATTGTACGACACGACATGTATATGTGAGAAGATGTTCGAGAAAGTTGTTGAAATGGAAAATGAGCTAATCGGCATAAACCGACAAAGACGCACTTTGATATGGCAAAAACGTAGGTTTAAGTATAGGCTGAATACCACTTTTGAATGATTGGCATTTATCTTGTGTTCAACTTGCAAAAAAACGTACTGAGCTTTCTAGGGCGTGGAGCCATATTATTTTAAAGGTAAAAATACATGATTGTAGTTGATCGTCTTTACTCGCACACCTGTCATATAGCAGATCAAACATTTTTCTACTACTTAACAATAATTGTTGTTTGAAATGTTTAGTGTCATTTAGATAAATATTGTACAACTTGTGAATAACATTCAGACTGGTATTCGTATTCAACAGATACACAAATGCAGTTAAAACTAGTGACCTAAGAACAACACTTATATGAAACGATACAGATTTATAACTGATATACTACTATATATTGAGAATATTGTGAATGATGTGTTTCATCTGTATATTTATATTAGCTAGCAGAGAATATATTTACTACTGTAAATAAGTAAATTACCAGGGCCTTGTCTAGGGCGTGGAGCCACATTCGTATAAAGGTATCAAATATATGATTATTGCAAATTTTGGAAGTTTTGTACTCAATTCGTACTTATCAGTTATTGATTACGTATTTGTCACGTGGTTATTACCATTGAAGGATTATTTGATTTCTTTAAATAATATTCTTTTGATAATATATATGCAAAATATATAAATATATATATATGCAGCTTTGGAGTATATATCGATAATTAATTACTGAAGTATTTATGATTGTTAGAGAGATAAGCTTTAACACGTTGAAGAAGCTGATAAAAATAGAATTTATTTGACGATATTGCAGGCAAAATTGCTCGCATGTGCTTGGTCATACTCACTTATGACTGGATTGTGATAAACAAACCCAGCATGCTGACAGACATTGATAAATTTAACCGCTACTGATCGCCTTAACTCGCTCACCTTTTAAATAGTGATCAAAACGTTTTCAACGACTTAACAATACTTGAAATATAAACAATGTGTTTCAAATGTTCATATTGTAGGTCAGGTAGCTCATTCGGTATACTGGCTGACTAGCCAAGCATGCATTGAATCGGTGGCACTTAGTTCGAGCCCGGCTCGTGTCAGATATCAATGTTTTTCAGCTACCTCCTAGGGTTCACAACGGTCTCGTTATATGATACTTACACAGTGTTCTCTTTAGCTAGATTAGGGATCAATATTGTAAGCGCCGCATGTGGCAGCTATAGGTAGTTAGGGAATATATTAAAAAGCACCATTATAGGTATCTGTCATATAACGTGGCGGTGCTCGATAATTATCGGTTATTATAAATAATATAGAATTGTAATAGTGTGAAATGTAAAGCGGTTTGAGCAAGTCGTATACATGAAAAATCGCTATATAAAAACCGATTATTATTATTATCATTATGTATATTTTTATTAGCTATCAGATAAGATATATATTTGATATTTATATATACATCAGTACTAGAAACGTATATGTGAATTTATGTATATGTTGAAGTATAAGTAAAAAATGTATTATTCCAATGAACAGTTAATTTATGTTCTATCAACCTCAACGTGAAATTTAACAAATTGTCTGTCAAATTGTCTGTGCTGCGTTGAAGAACAGTATTGTATACGTTGTCAACAATATAGCATGAGTTGTGGCAACCACGGCTCCATCACCAAAATCCACAGCACCATACGTACAATCGATTCCCTGAAGCTTCGTATCAGGCACGAAGTTAAGCGCAAGGTCGAATACATTGATGCCAACTTGTCCCATGGCTAATAACTGTGCGTTATGAGTGGATTGAATTTATGTACCTTTTAAATACATATCAATACGTATGTGTATATATTTTTAAATACAAAACGTTGATGACCCCAAGGTCGGGGCGCATGAGCAGATGGAAGGTGTTTGCCATCGTTGTAATGGTAATCATCGGGATGGGTGTGTGCGGTATGGTTGATGTGGATGTCATTGAAAACCGACCGGAAGCGCAACGAAAACCATTCTATTAACCAAGTGGATGAGGGAGGGATGGAGTAGGTTTGAGTATTGAATTGATGTGGATTAGGTGGTTGAGCTTGTATAGTGAGAGAACTGTGATAATTATCTTTGGTTCATGTATTTATGTCAATAATAAAAGTAACAACAACAATAATGATGATAATAATATGGGGAATATGCAGATTTATTTAGCTGTAGGATGTCCCTATTAAGCTAAGGGTTATCGTTAGGTGTGTTTGTCTATGGCAATAGTTATCTTTTTTCTGAAGTGTTGCATTGTTTCGAGAAAAAAATATATATTTGAAGAGGCATTAATATATTTATTTTAATTAAAATAAAAAATGCGCCAATGTATTGAGAAATATACACATAAATGTAATTTTTATACACCTTTCTGCTTTTTATCTAGTTGACCTGGATATTCTCTTAAACGTTTTGAACCATTCACATGTGTTTTCATTAAGTCAATAGCAGTTTCAACATATAATACTGTTTTTATAAAATTATAGTTATATATATATATATATTCAATTTGAGGCACCTTTTCGCTTTTTTCTATTTTAAAAAAGTACAATTGATTGTCAGACCATTTCATCAGAGGATAAAACTATAATAAAGAATTTTTTGTCCGTCGAATAACCAATGGAGTGTTATACATAAAAAAATAATAGATGATTATTTTTCCATATCCCTTATCAAAATTATGCATTGAATATCCAGTAGGTTTACAGTTCTTACAGTATCACATTCAGTTAAATTGCTTCGAACTGCATAATTATGTGTTAAAGTATGCTAAAAAAGCCGTAACTCTTATGAAAAAGGACATAATAACAGTGTACGACATAACACAAAAGCCTTAAGCAACCCGTTTGATACAACAGTTCATTCTTAAAATGTGGGTTCTGTGATCGATTGAAATTTTCGCATAGGTCTTTAATATTACTATTCAGATTAATTCATTAAAGTATAAACAATGAACAATAAATACATAAATTGAGACAAAAGCCCATCCAGAGAGGCCGCACCCACAACCCTTTCCCCGATCTTTTACTTGTTTTGAGCAGTATATATAATTTAAAATATTTGTGAATAGAATATGATTTAACCCATTTGTTTATAAATCATCGATTATCCACAGACAAATATATAGATATAGTTGATATTTAATATATGTATGGAATCACACGATTAACTTCGAAGTTCTTTAAATTTGAATCAGTCTCTGTATCCATTAAAAACAGACTTTATCTTCTCGTTTACTCTTCTGTAATTATTATAATTTACTTGATCGCATTAGTCAACGTTACTTTCGCATCTATATTGCATTATTTCATTATATATAAACCATATCCGCCCAAAATGTTTCCTCCCATAAAGCGCTCAAAATTAGAACAGTTACATGGCCCAAAAGTTTGCGCCTAAAAAGTTTATACCCATAAAGTTTCGTAAAAATTGATTGTAAAATGAAGTGGGTGATTCCATCGTTATTCACGTTACATCTTTAGGATGTTTATTGTAATCAAGAGGGTATAAAGTCCAGCACAGTTATTTTACATGGTTTAATTTTGCATTCTACAAAAGTATAGGTAAGTGTGAATGATATGCATAAGAGATTAGGCAATTATTTCTACCTATGGTACCGTGATACTCAGTCAAGTTTTCGTTATTCACGTTACACAATATTGACACGGGATTTTCGCATCAAAATGTAAATCTCTTATCGTGCTCAGTGAATAGTTATATCGGAAAAAATGCATGCTAGATTAAAAATTCAATGTGTTGACCATATTGTGTTAGAATCTCATTTGCATTGTTAGCCTCAATGTGAGTGAAATTGAACACTAAACTGACAGACCGTCGTTATTCACGTTACGTTATTCACGTTACAAGCTCATGGCGTTATTAACAATCTTTATTGCTTCTCATGCGACAAGGTTTGGTACCGAAAACTTGCATTATATGTTTGGTACATACAAATTAACTATTTATATTGCAAATTATATTTCGAAAAAATATATTTGACAAAAGAAAAATTGAAAAAAAATCGATAACATAAATCTGACATAAAACTTATCTATTATGTTATTTCTCATCCGATAACAAAATTACCAGTAAAAATCGTAAGAAATGAAAGGCGCAGAGGCTTGAAAACATTTAAAAACATTTAAAAACGTTTTATTTAGAAATTAATTCTCAACCAATTTGTGAAAAATCACTATGATCACATTTCATGACATTAAACCTTTTTCTTTCATCCATCTTTCATTTTTTTTAGTCATAAGATAATCGTTCGCTCAATAGCTGAATGTTTGGTTTTTCATATGAACATGGTGACTTTTCGCTATTCTTAGAATAGCCGGCGCCGTTTTGAAAATATCTTTCAATTTCAGGTTGCTTTTTTTCTCTTCAATCTCTTCTTTTGTAATATTCACAGTTGTGACATGTTGCATTCCCTCTGAAGCTTTCACAAAGGACTTGGAATCATACACCACATGCGTTCGACTCTTCACCTTCCCCAGACATATCGTTTCACAGAGCCTTCGATACCGTCGACCGGTCCCTTCCCATGTGATGTAGCAAAATAGTCCCATGAAATAACCACCGAATGTCTCGTTTCTAGATAGGGTATGCTCGCAAAAATGTATCTGTTTTTGAACTGAGAACATGGACCATCTGACCAAATGGAA
>LQRL01043706.1:0-14343 GCA_001703475.1 Hydroides elegans
AATATATTAGGACCATTCCAAACTCATTCTTATTACATTTATGTGGTTCTGATTCTTTTATTAATATTTATTATTATTACTGTGAAGTTCATGTATGATTAAATGCAGAGTCACGAACAAAGTGTCAATTTTACAAGAACCTCATAGGTCTCTATGTTTACTTGACAGTGAGTGATTATGCGCGATGGTAAAAGATAGTTAGAGTCACGAACAAAGTGTCAATTTTACAAGAACTTCATAGGTCTCTGTGTTTACTTGACAGTGAGTGATTATGTGCGATGCTTAGAGTATACTTCACATTTTATATTTCTTGAGAGAAGCTAAGGTTCCGATTTTGTATCAGCTATATTAGATTCCGAGTATTAATTTGATTGATATATGTGTTTACTGGAGAGTCACACCTGTACATTCTAGTTGGTTTGTGTTAACATATGTCTTATGTTAAGCACATGAGCAACTAAACGAGCTCCAGTACGAATCTAATGACATTGAGTTAGGACCGTAGATTCTTTAATAATGTTCCAACAATAAGTGAGTATTTAAGATAATGATGTATTATTTTACAAGCGCTTATATGATTGCTAGCGTGTCTCCATGATAACTGTAGTGTTATTGTGAGGGCGGCGAATGATTAAGATAAGCGGGTATTTATGTAGCGACTATGTAATATATATTATGCTTCAATCTTGAATCTATGTTGAGTGATATAATAATATAATAAAGAGTTAGACTTGCTGAATCTAAAGCGATATTGGCTAGGTTAACTAAACATCAGTGACTAGATAATAAAGTATGGACTAGGCGAGGACTAGATCGCTATAGATGTTATAAACTCATCCAGATAAAAGAGATACAAGATAGTGTCATCAGCTCATGATCAACTTGATGTCGGATATCCACCAGAAGATTGATGTAATACTCTTAGTTCAGCAATAGACATGTGTCAAGAATTAGATGTGTCCACATATAGAGCTATATAAATACTAGGTGAGTTATATTGCAAGCCATTAAATAGTACTTATGCGGTTATTATACAAAGTATTTACTCCTAAATTGCGGTCATCCGGCATATATTAAAGTCATATATAACACCAGTGAAATAGAATATAGTTGGCGGTTCAATATCCAGATTATAGGCCCAAATCACAACACTACGTCACACCACGTCCCCCAAACAATTCCGGATTCGAGCAATGTGATTGGACGAGAGATTTTACTTCCTAGACTATTTCCCCAAACATTGAAAAAAAAAAATAGCCTGTGATTGGTCAATTTTAAAGATGGCGGACAGTGGTCTGCCAGAATTACGATGACCAGGCGTAGAAACCAATCTCCGATTAAATTCTTGTTTTTTTAGGCCCCAACCTAAAAGGTTGTGGGCCTAGGTTTGGGGTGTCTGTCCGTCTGTCTATAAATAGCGGTTTTTCAAGACTTGTGCTTGTACAGGATAGAACTTTTGAACAGAAGGTCATTAATACTTGGTTATAGGCTCAAATGATACGACTTGGTCCGTAGATGTGCCTTTTGACCATATCGATCAAAAACACCCGACCCGAAGTTGTAAAATTGATAAAAAAATAGCCAAAACATAGTGGTTTTCAAGACTTGAGCTTGTACGGGCTAGCACTTTTGAACGGAAGGTCATAGAGACTTGGTTATAGGCTCAAATAAAAGGTCTTGTTTAATTGCATTTAATGAAGTTATACAATGCAGCAATCAGTCCACCCATTGTTTCATCGAGCCTAGCACTATAACCCTGTGACCCAACCCTACAAATAATATACCAAGCGAATGCTACTATTCTATAGATTACAGCTATATGAGTTTTATGTTTCTAACACCGACACACAAACATTGAGAAGGATTAAACCCTAAACAAATAGCTTTGTTATTGCTGTTCTCAATAAACAAGATGGCGGATGCCAGTGTTATTGCATAACCACGGAAGCATCAATGTATAAATTGCGATGGGTTGAACTTTTGGCGAATTTCACACTTCTTTGTGAAGTGTTATCAAATTTTGATCGAATTCGGTAAACAAGAATTGCCCAACATTGCAAATCCTTTGAGATTGGCGGTGTTTGTGGTCTGCTTTGTGCTTCACAAATACTTCCGTGTTTAAATGAAGAATTGCTACTTGGTTGAGTGACTTCCGACTATTTTTGAATTTATTGTCGCTTAGCTAAATTATAAGAAACCTGCATCTCTGTTAGTTAAAGTAACCATCCATATAGAAAGTGTAAGTAACCATCCATATATAAGGCTATTGTTAAAAAGCATAGAAAACATAGAGTACTAACGAATAAAGGCATTCTATTGTACAGTGTCACCTCGAAATTCATGACAAAATATTGAAGAAAAAAATCGAATGAACCTCATCGATTTAGATGATAAATATACGCTGTAGAGTTTATGTGTATACGGGTACTGATGATGTACTTGTGAAGCACTTGTCGAAACAGGACAATACTATGAATGCGATTGGAAAATTCGGAAAGTCACGACTTATTTGACAATGACTTATTTGAATTTGCTTGTATTAGAATTGAACTGTTTTCTCGGTCCCGATCCAATAATTTTCCACTCTTTCATACCAAATTCAACTCGGATATCTAAGATTGCATGATATAAGCCGTTTTCTCCGATCTAAAGCACTCCTAATAATTTATCTGGAATCCATTTTATATAGAGTTCTACTTGCATTATAGTGGGTTGGTTGTATCGACCTGTTCCCCAATGAGGAAGCGACATGCAACGTCGAGATCAAAGTGGCCGAGTCATGGGTTACACAAGAGCAAGAGGTATGTATGGACGGGTGGCGTTTAAGTAATCTAAACGAATGTTGCATCTTAATGATTGTTTTCTCCACTTGTAAGTGGTAGTTCCTAAATATTTTGATATGGATTGTCAACACATTTCATTGTTCGTGTTTGCATACATAGTTTAAATAAAATGTTTACAAATTGCATGATATTATAGTTGATGTTTGCTTCTAGCTCGGTCATGATATTTAAGTTTCAGACGGAATTCGTAGGAAAGAAAAACTATGAATATAAATAGTCAAGTTGTTCTAGCTAGTTGCTCCAACAGAAAAAATAGCCCCCAACTTTCTCCTATTTTCCCTGTATTTGTCTGGAACACATCAAACTATCCGAAAACCCATTTTATATACTTCAATGACAGGTATGCGGTAAAGTAGAGGAGTCATTGGCTGGGGAGAAAGTGGATGCCATTATCTGCGTGGCTGGCGGATGGGCCGGAGGTAGCGCTTCCTCGAAAGGTAATAACAATATCTTCCATTTAAAGCGTGGTTACTATGTTGTTAACACAATGAGTTGAGAAAAGAAATTGGTCTTAGCTGCCACCACCCATTTTGCATCCATTGTGAATTACACGGATAATGTGAAAGACAATTTCACGAAACAGTAGTAAAAAACAATGGGCCAATTTCTCAGCTCGAGTCTAGACTACTAGGTTTGTGTTTGATTTAAACAAGAAGCCTGGTGTTAAATTGAGATGAGAAATTGGCCCAATAGGTCTGTTCTGGTATTGTATTGGAATGGAAAGGTGATTTTGGTGTTTTAACTATATGATGTTTATATTCTCTGTGTAGCCCTCGTTAAGAACGCGGACATGATGTGGAAGCAGTCGGTATGGACGTCGACGATCGCAGCGCACCTGGCGGCCAAGCATCTCAAGGACAATGGGGTCCTTGTGCTGACGGGCGCTCACCCGTGCCTTAAAGGAACGCCAGGTAAAGGGATATACAGTAAAACCTCGCTAACTCGTTAATAAAATAAATCAAACTTTGCAAAAGGCAATCATGTAGTTTACAGATTAAACCTGGAAAGCCAAGCTGCTCATGCGATTTCCTTTAAAATCAAAGTATGTATTCTCATAGTGCTAATTTTATAAGCACTGCCAGGGATGAAACACAAAATGGTATGACTGCCGTAAATCAGTTTCGTCTTTATTTGGAAGTGGACGAAGGATATTAGTCCATTTTGTTTCATCACGTGATCTGGATTTTCTAACGATTAGGAAATAATTCTAATAAGAATTGTTTAGATATTTAAAAACATATATGATAAGAAGTCTGGTATTGCTAAAACATGATATTAGCAGAATTAAAAAAGTTTTGTTGAATCTTACTTAAATAATCTAGAGAGCGCCACCAAAATAGAAACCGTTATTGCCTTATCGCATGTTTAACATGGTCGTAGCATGCATAAGAACAACTGCTTAATCGATTTCCTTTCAAATTGCTATGACCAACGGAAAAGCTTACTCGAATTATACTTTAGTGAGAATGTTAAAAAATGAGTATTTGTTAAACACTGTCCTTGAATGGTCTTTAATTGACGCTTATTTTTCTGATGACATATCAGTGACTCACGCTCTTAGGCAATCCGGAGTTTGGCTTAGCAAAAGCAACGATACCTTCTGGAGATTGAATTGAGATAGTCAATCGATGTTAGTGCAATTTAAACCGTTTGTAAAATCAGTTTTCTTGAAAAAACCTTGATTTCAGAATCCATTACATGACAAAAAAAATAAACCCGTCAAAAGTCGTTCTAGTCTTTATAGTGGGGTGAGGCAAAGGACAAAGTAAAGGCAGGATCAGTCTCATGATATGATGTTAAATTATTCTATGCTTCTATTTTAGTAGGTTTATAGTCTACATCTTAAAATGAATTTTAGAAAGTTGACCTTCAAATAGTTGACCTTCAAAATCCAAATTTCAGGCATGATGGGCTTCGGTATAGCCTAGACAGCATCAGTCTCAAGATTTTACATTTAAATGATAAACTGCCTTTGATTTAGTATAACTTATACAATTATATTTGAATCGTTGAATCGACAATATTCCATTTTTTTCAGGTATGATGGGTTACGGTATGGCCAAAGCGGCGGTTCATCAGCTGGTTAAGAGCTTGGCTGCACCTAAGAGTGGCATGCCCGAAGGAAGCTTTGTGGGAGCAATTCTACCGTGAGTTTATAGAGCTGTGAGAATACATATGTGTCTTCTCTCGTATAATAACGTTTTTAGTGACAAATAATAGAATGATATATAAAATAAAGACATTAAAACCCCTTTGCTTTGTTGCAAAGGAAAATAAAGACATTAAAAACCCCTTTGCTTTGTTGCAAGAATAAGTGTTATGAAGCCAGTCATATAATTAGATTTGCAGTGAGAGGTAATAAGAATGTTTCTACGTTAACATAAGAAATGATTGACTTTTAAAATCAAACTACATTTCACTTTTAAATTAACTAAATTTATTTTTAATCAGGACATGTTAGAATCTTTATGACAGCATGTTGACAGCAATGATAATAGTAATAATGAAACAATGCAAATAGCAAACCTCTCATAATATGCTCATGTCAATGTCATAGGCTATATCGATGTAATATGAGAATAGCTTTTAGTAACCTTTATATGATATTATTGTCTCTCGTCTTCCATTTAGTACGGGTCGAAATATTTGCACAGGCGATGGGAAATACATTAGTGTAAAAGCAACATGCACATTTTTATTCAACAAAAGCTGCTGCTTGGGACCACTATGCAAAGTTAAGAATGGATTATCGAAGCGTTAAATATGATAGGGTTAACATTGGTTAAGGTGCTAGACATCTTTGCATTGATAATAATAAATACGAAAAGGGGGTTTCATTAAAAAAGTCATATTCATAGTTGATGCGTAAACTGTGATTGAAAAGTGATGGCTTAATATTCATGTACTACAATGACATTAAATTCCTTTTCGATATACGTCACTTGTATGTAATTCCATTCATATAATCCCTCAATTTATCAACAATTTCGAAAAAAAAAAGATAAAACCGTGCTTGGGCACAGCAGTGTGACATGTACAGGTAGTAGTGTCCTTTCAGTAAATTCATGCATGCAAACCACTTCTCTTTTTCGATGAATGAAACTTTTTCTTTCTCTTCCTATTCATGCAGTTTGACAGACAGTTCCCCTTTAATATTATGAAGTTAATTCACTTTGGATAAAGATAGGTTTTAAGTTCAAGGTACAGGGCTCGAATCTGTAACCATGTCACGTGGGCAGTAGTCCTAAACATTTACATGCAAATGATCTGTAATTTAATTTAAAACTTCACATGTTTATACATGTACCTTAAAGTATCTCCTCTCTTATCCGACTTCAGATGACATTCCAAAACGGTAATCAGATATTTCAGATGTCATCAGAACAATTTCATATAATTTCGTTACTTCTCCTTTTTCTCAGCCCTGAGTGACATAAAACTCAACATTTGATTTTCTTGCATTGTGTTTAAAATGTTACCATGAAAGATCACCATGAGATTACATATTATGTCTATATTTCATTACATATCTCTCATTAAAAAGACACAGTGAATCATATTTAATTATATTAAGAAGGAATTACAATAGTTTATGAACGATGTCCTCCTATCCAAGTATGTCAACCGTCAACGCTTTTCATCAAATTTTCTATGTTTTAATTTTCCAATCAAACCAATACTGTCTGTTTCCAATGAAATTCGATTTTTTTAGTGTTCCCATGTCCTACATATATGTCAGCGCATATAATTTATTTGATGATTTAGTTTTCTAAGCACAAGAGTTTATTTTTGTTTCTGAATAAATTCGATTTTTTTTTGCAGTGTGACCCTTGATACGCCCATGAACAGGAAAAATATGCCCGACGCCGACTTCTCGTCGTGGACATCGCTCGACACAGTAGCCAAGTAAGTAGGGCATCTCAATCTAACAAATATAGAGATTCTAGACTATCTGATATGCAAAATAAAAAGATGCTTATCGAAACGAACGTGTCTTTTTACCTAGAATATAGGACATTTTCATTATGATTTCTTCATTGTTTACTTATACGAATTCTTGATCTATAATGGTTGAAATTGTAAAAATTACAAATCGAAAAAAAAACTTTATTGAGAAAGATAAGATAAAAAAAAAACCATTCTCCAATTGCAACAGACTGCTGTACGGCTGAACTCAGGGCGAGAACAACGTGTAATGTACAATGTATTATAATTTACCATAATACCGTATCTTTATTGTGACAATTAAATTAATTTTCTCCAAATGCCACAGATTGCTGTACGGCTGGACTCAGGGCGAGAACAAACCAGCCAATGGCAGTTTAGTGCAATTGTTCACCAAGGAGGGCGCCACTGAGTTCGTACCGGTAGCCGATGCCTAAGGCAGCCGAGAAAGACGCCTAAGGCTTCCGTTACCGATGCAGTCAAAGGCAATATCCGCAAATTTGGAAACATGCCTAAGTTTGCATCCACATTTGCCCTGGGCGTCCGTGAGAGATGCCTTAGGCCAAGGTGGATACAGCCTAAGGCAGTAGCTGACATCTGGGAAATATCAACAACTATGCATATATATCAAACGATATAAAAGTGGATATCAAAGGGTTTGAGTCAACAAAGATCAATTGGGATTGTCAGATGCTATGTTAAGATTAAATATTGTTTGACACCCGTTCTCGGTTTTGGCGTAAGTCTTCAAGTAAAATTTTAAGACCTTTTGAGATTAAGAAGAATAAGAGCCTTTGAATGTATGCTTTTGATCGATTCAGGAAACCATATAGAAATAATTGTGAGACAAATTGGAATAGGTAAAATGTATGATCGTGTAGTTAAAATTAAGCTTCCATCAAAATGGATTTATGGAAATTGTTGTGTATTGTCCATATTACAATGTAATCGTTTACACCAAAGCTTTTGTATAAATAAGTATAGTTTATATATAAATGAGCATCATGACTCTCTGAGATTAACAATGACAATCAACTTTCTTCACAATCAAAAGTATCAAAAATTAATTTCTAAAACTGCTGAAAGTGTTGTATTTGTCGAAATATTGGCTGAAGAAAATGGTGTTGTGATTTGAATGGTTTTAGATTATATGTGTTCATAGCATAACTGTTATTGTTTACAATCTACGCAAAATATATTGTCAATTTTTTAGGTGATAAATGTGTTCAGATTTTAGTCAAAATAGTGAAGACTTCGATTTTGCATAACATTTTGCTTTTATACAGCGGCATTTTGATAGGTTAGTCGGAAATGTTTGTAACAAACCAAGTTCGAAAAAAGATTTTTCCAAATAACCTTTACAATAAAATTAAAATCCCCAATTTGTAAAAAAAAAAATAAATGAATATCCTAGGCTTCTAAAAAAATCATTTCCTACATTTTTAAACAAAACTACTATTTTAACACTATAATTAGTTGATGTGTAGATATAATACCGCAGCAAATAATGCAGTAAATGTCATAATTCTGATAATCTTAATTGTTCTACTGTATGCAGTAGCGGTCAAATTATACAGTAGAACCTCGTTAACTCGAGCACGGTTAACTCGAATTACCCGTTAACTCGAGGTGATTTCAAAGTCCCGTCTCTTATATATCAGTTTAGTAATACCACGGTTAACTCGAATTCATGGATAACTCGAGGTAAAATCAAAGTCCCGAGGACCTCGAGTTAACGAGGTTCTACTGTACTTGTTATTTGTACAATTGGTTGTAAATATAACAAATCGGTCTCATACTGAAATAGAAACATTCCAAAGTTCTTTTTTTTTGTGTTACAGTCGGATATATTCGTGTTTGAGTGCAAACACCATAGCCTACATTTATTACTCCTGTATGCAGATTTCATGATTTTTACCAATGTCATCTTTTTGAGTATTTGATTCAATCAAAATATTGAATTTCTATTTCAGTATTTATAATGATGTATAATTTGCAATGAAATGTCTCAAATCATGCAGTTTAATTACATTATCAATTATGTAAAAGAAGTTGGTTAATTTTTTACAAGCCATCGGTGTTCGAACGTACCAGATATAAACGAAAATTCGCCAATAATGCTTTAAGAGATCACGTTCTCGGTCAAATTTAATCAAGATTGCATTTAAGCAGAATCATATGATTTACTTTACAATACAATGCGATTGCAATATAGATAAAATAATATTGTTAAGAGTTGTTATCCTATATGTTATGTCTAATCATTGTTAATGTATTGATAGGTATTAGTGGAAAGTAGTTTTGATAATATAGAATAAATGTTTTTAAAAATCAAATCTGCTATTTGTTTCATTATTCTTCCGCCTCCGCGTTAGTGCGCAAGTCCTTTCATAAATTTATAATCATTGATATGTTTCTAAAACAACCTTCTACCTAAACGAATGGAAATAAGGTCGCTTGAGATTTTTTTTTCACTTGCAACTTTATTACGAAGTCTTGCGCCCGAATAAAGAAAAGTTTGAAACATGATTTATAACAATTTATTTTATTTTCAGTGCTCTTGTTTAACAAGTGTGAACATAGTAAGTGGTTTTGAACCGTTTATGTGTCATTTGCGAATGATTGAACATATTTTATTCTTAAAAATACAATAAAATCTAAAATACAGTTTCAGAACTGACTTGTAATTTTTCTACAAAAATACACCTAATGCTCAATAGAAAATGTACCGCAATGATTCTATAAAGTGCCTAAACAGTAAAAACTATAATATTCCACATTCATTCGGATTTCGATTTGTAAGCACCTAGTATATATGTAAGTACCGGGTATATAAAAATAAGATTTATTTACAACAAACGTATCTTAAATATACATTTACAAGAACGTCCATTAAAATAAACACGATACTTGAAAATTTGAGATAGAAAATAAAACGTCTAAAAGTAAAATGATTTGGCACACATAATTAACTGAAACTGCCAAAGACAAATATTACAATTAAAATCCAAATAAATAATGTTTCTATTAAGCATCTTAATATTCTATAGCAAATCAACATAATACTTCTTCATTCAAATGGCACATACATATTTTGATTTAATTGATAAATAATCAACATAACTATCGGTCATTACATGATATAATACACGCAAATGAAATTGTGTTATTTCTTCAACTATTTAAAATCAGAACCTTAAAACAAAATGACAAAGCACGAGAAATAAACAAAAAGGCAAGAAAAACAAATTAAATTCGGACTTTGGACTTGACACTAATTTAATTTGGTTTCTTTGATTTTTTAAAAACCATTTTAGAAACCAATCGAGCAACTTTAGCAAACACACAGTGACGTTAGGGAATAGAAAGAAAGATCACTGCCACAAATCTTCTTCAGATATTTAATATTCCATACACGGGTGCTCTATACCACTTTAAGATCGTTGAAGTTTGCATTGTGCATCAAGGATGATTTTGGGTCAGATATATCAATCGATAAACAGATGAGGTGCGGTAATAATTAATTACAGATTTTAATCCATGGAGTTCTGTAACAGAATTTTTCAAATTGTTATAACAACTGCGATTTTTATTATAACCACACATTAATGACCTGAAACGAACATCATAGCAGAAATAAATGAGATACACGTCAAGAAAACACAAGAGGTAAATCGGTTTAAAGACGATGGATAACTTTGAAGTTTCCAAATACAATGTTCTTAAATGTAAGCCTATACTCTTTCTAGTATAATATAAACGGCATATTCATTGTATATGAAATCAACATATTTTACCAAATTTAAATAAAGGCAGCATATTGTGCTTGAAAAAAAATCCCGTATATTTTAACCTTTCAACTTAGCCTTCACTCTTTGATAACGACTCTTTTATAGAAAACTTAAAATAACTAATTCTTTTCAAAACATAACGGAATATATGATTTATCTCATAACTCACACAAAATAAATTCCATAATTCTATGACAATCCTCAGTAACAATATCTGAATACTGATATCTGGTACATCTCGCTTGTAGATTTTGAGCGGTGACCTGTTTTCACCCCTAAAAAAATAAAGTAAAGTTCAACTAACATAACGAAAGGACTAACTATTCTGGCACTGATCCTTACACCCACCTTCAGACTGACCGTTGCAAAACGCTGTTCAATCATTGCTTTTAAAACAGTTGCTACTTAGATTGGAAATCAAACGAATACATTAACAGCTAGCACCTGTTGATTGAATAACACATTTTGGAAGGATTTCACGACCTCATTATTTTGCACACGAGACTTATCTTTTTTAACTACATTTATTCTTATACAAACATGCTTGATTTGACAATATCCATCATTCATAAACCGGGACATCATTTCACATAAGTATCAACAAGTTCCGATATCAGCAAATAATGAAATATAAACATTTCTCCGTCATTATCTCAACGCATACACAATAACAGGTTGTAGCATTAGCCAGAAATCTGACTCGGTAAATTTTTCGAGGGTACCTGAATTTTGATTTACCCTCGAATTTACCGAGGGCTTCGACCCCTATGCTACACCCTGTGCACATCACATACACGTTTCCTTATTCGACAACTTCCTTCTCCCCCTACGCTTCCCACCACGTGGTACTCATATATCGCCCACATCACCATTTCCTACGTCAGTGACGTCATCATTATTGTCGTGGTCACCTGACTCGGCCGTCGACCAATCAGCGCCCTCAGAAGACGACACGTGACTTTGACCTGTGATTGGTTCATAACCGGAAACGGATCTCCGCCTTCGTTTCCCGCTAAAATCACGACATGACTTCCATGGATATATCAACATTATTTCCTGTGTTGAATTCATATTTTTTGCACATCATACACACGTTTCCTTATTCGACAACTTCCGCCGTCGTCTTCGTTTGTTACCACGAGGTACCCAAATTTCGTCACCATTGACGTCATCATTATTGTCGTGATCACCTGACTCGGCCGTCGACCAATCAGCGCCTTCTCCTGACGAAGACACGTGACCACCTGCGATTCGTTCATAACCGGAAACAGATCTTGGTAGCCAATGCGGTGCTTTGTCTTCGGCGACCAAAGCGGCGCAGTCTGTGGATTGTAACAGGTCGCGCATGATTTTCTCTTGGTAGGAGTGGTTCACGTAGGCGTAGGGTAATCGGGGAGAGTGTTTATGAGTGCTGTCGGTGGGATTTTGAGAGTTGCTGATGGGGTTCAGTTTTGTGGAAATATCCTCTGTGTTTGATTGGTTGGGACTATCCGTAGGGACTATGTTTTGTTCTGCTAAAGGTGTTCGTACGTTGCTATCATTATTATTGCTATTCACGTGACATGAGTTGCTATCTACAGTTTGCTTAGTACCCATAAGTGCGACACCTATCTTTATTGATGCACTGGTGATGAACTCATTATTATTTTCAGTCGTTTCAGTGTGAGACTGCAACTGATTGTTTTTGTACTCACTGGACTGACCCAACTTTGGACTGAACTGTGCTGGTGGAATAGGCGAAGATTCCTTCGGTCCATTCCACGATGAATCCGTCAACGTAGTACCCATACTATTGGGACTCACCGGCGAATGCAAATACGCATGCACAGAACTGTTATTAGAATTGGAATTGACATGCGCACATAAAAGTGGAACCGAGGCTCCCCCTGGAGGAAATCCATATTGCTGCTGTGGGGGCGGCAGGTTATTTGAAGCGGGCGAAAACTGTGGGGTTGAATACTGTATAGGTGGCAAAGTGGATTTCATTGATTGGTCAGCACCATTGGGACGAGATCTAGGTGTAAATGTGGCCATTTCGGTTGCTTTTATATTCCCGGTTGGTGGCAAATCATGCACTGGCTGAACCCCACGCCCAAGGGATGTGTTTGTGTAGCGTTTCGGCGGTACTGGAGGTACTTTATGTACTTTACTCTTATTATCAACAACACCATTTTTCATCATCAATCCACCACTAGTATTACTCGATTGTCTTCGAAACGGAATCAAACGATCATTTTCCTCAGCTGGTATCCCCGCCACCATTGTTTTGCTTTCATTCTGATTATGCACTGGTACCTGACTATCCGACCCAACACTCAGTGCTCGCGTATCCCTCGTATCTCTACTCGTCGAACTCTTCCCATCGAAATCCCTCAACCTCGGTATCGATTCATTCCTTTGCATATACGCGCTAACATGGTTCTTAGTAGGATCCATAGATGAATTCAGTACTATGTGGTTAACAGGCGGTGGTCGCGGCAAGGAATGACTGATAAACGTGTTTTTCGATGACCCCTGGGTCCGTATAGTGCTTGGGGGCGGTGGCAGTGGGGGATAGCTGTCAAACGATGGTATAGGACTGGCCCTATCGCTTGTAACACAGGATACACCATCGGGTGGTAATAGACTAGAGCCCGGGGGAGAACTGATGCCAACAATAGGAGCGAATTGGTAGCGTTCCTGGGGGATAAGGGGCGGGCGTAAACCGCCGTTAATGTTTGTAGTGGCATCGCCGGCAAAGGAGACTTGGTAGAAATTGGTGGCTTGGCGTAATCCTACGTTGTTGCGTAAATATGGCTGCGGTTGAAGTTGGATTTCAGTGTTGAGTCGTGTATTTTCATTGGTATCACTATCTAGGTCTAAACGACGTAACTCTTTATTGCGATCGATTCGATTTTTCAAGCGTTGCTTTCGCCAATATCGCTTTGCAATTCCATTCTGTTTCGGATTGATGAAATTCGGATATTCCTGTGTCACTGTAAACGAACTTTCCGTAACGGTCGGTGGATTCGAATGCACAATCGAAACAGCCGACTGTTTCTGTTGGTTCACTGGACCGTATCGATAATGGTTATTGGACCGCCGCGTATTATTCGACGTACAATTCGAACCGCCCTCCAAACTTGACGCCGATTGCACTAAATGTCCATTCATGCGAATCCCATGCCCACCATTGGCCATCAGCGCGTGACGTTCATGTGACGTCGCTGATGTCATATTGACGTCATAATAATCATCACTTTTTACGCAACAACAGGCATTATGCCAACTCGTCCGTCCATCGGAGCGCGCGAACACAAAGAACACAAGCATGAACACACCCAATGCGGAACTGGCGAACAAATACAAACAGTTGAATATGATATCCTGGTGAATGACCTTCTCGAAGGGCAAGGCCACCGACAACGCGGCACAAGCCCACGTGACTAGAAACAAAAACAACATGGCTGCCAGCCCTAGCAACTGATTCACCGGTTTATACTGCAAATCGGGCTGACTGCGATGCAACATAAGCGATGTAGCATTCATCATAAGCGGCGAGTTACCATTAGCAACCATCGCATTTTGGTTGCTAAGCACATTATCGCCCATAGCAACGGTGGGCGGAGCGGCGATCGAGCTGGCTTCCGGTTGCGTCGTATCCGCCAGCGTCGTTTCAGCGACCTGCAGATCCAGATCGGTGACGTCAATAGCGTCTGTATCCGGATCCATGTGTTGTTGGGGTGGCGGGGGAGGGGGAGGAAGGGGGAGGGGACTGGTTGGTG
>LQRL01043713.1:0-11743 GCA_001703475.1 Hydroides elegans
TAGCGTGTTGATGAAATTTTACAACCCAAACAGTGGCAATACGGGATTTATTCCATGGTTTTTACAACCCAAACAGTGGCAATATCCAGATACAGCCACGATTTTTTATGGCATCATCGCTGTATGATTTGTTCTCGTCTCGAGAGTTGAATAGAACCATGGAATAAAAGTACATGGAGGAAATTAATGAAATACCCATTAACCGGACTTGTCATTAAAAGTGGACATTCGCGAGCAAATGAGTAAATGCAACCTGGATGGTAAAGGTCCATTGATAATAATGGGGTCATGAAAATGCTTATAATGAGCAAATGAGCGAAATCCGTATTATAAGTAAATTAAAAAAAAAAACAAAGATGTTTTTGCAACTTTAAACTATTATACTAGTATTGTACTTTGCAGGTAGATATAGGCTTAATAAATTACTGAAATAATATAGGAATCTGGTAAGGACGCAAACTCAGGTACATTGGATGGTATGCAATTTGACGTTTATTACTCTCATCATTAATGTTTCTCTTGACGAAAACACAATGAAACCTGTATTGATATTAAAGGAATAAAACCTATTCGAGACTTCAACTATAAACTGAGGGCTTCGCAAGGATGACGCGCGTAATTAGAAAACGTCGGATGCAATATTCTGCCAAGCATATTTGCTTTTGTCACTGGGTTTTGTTTGAACATCCATAATCAAGAGAATTTTATCAGACCAGACCAGGCCCTGGGATCCCAGTCAATGAGCAACTTGCTCTTCAGAAGAAATATTTGAGTATTAAGTCGTGTCTCCACATAAACGTTTGCGTTTGTGGCAACGATCCGTTTTGATGGTTTTGAAACAAGTTCATTGCTTTCATAACAACTGTATCCACTTGTGTGTTATAGCATGCGTTTGTGTTTAAGCCTTTCCATAGCACAAAACATCAATTCGGTTTGAACTTTACAGCTAAAACGCAAGTCTTAAACGAATAAAACCTCCCAACAAATCATCCAAATAGTCTAGTATTTTTTTTTCAAATACGATTTGATGTGACGTCTTTAGCGTATAAGAAAGAGAATATGATCAGGCAGTCGAAATGCAAACGGTTGCGCAAACGCAAACGCATATGCGGAGACACCGCTTTATTGCTATCACCCTAAAGGGCTTTCGATATTATTGCATTCGTGACTTTAGTGCGCGGCCCCTTAATTGCAATAAACCGTCACAAACCACGCATGCGTACATCAATCATGTGAACGCGCACGCAATAAAGCAGGAAAGAGCAATGGTGCACTTTATGGCACTTATATCCAGGCCATTAATTGCAACAACTGGTGGCTATAATGCAGAGCTAGTCACGTTGAGGAGAGCCTGCAAAACCGAGATGAAATCGATAAAAGTAGAAATGTAGCTACGACAAGATGAAGAAGGAGAAAGAGGTGTTTATTTCATCAAGCATATAGTATGCAATTACCAAATCGGTCACGTGTTTTTGTTTTACTAATTTCGTTTGAAAACAAAATCATTAAGTATAAAATATTGTTCATTCACCCACACAGTTATCTGCGAAAACTCAACACATTATTTGAAAGAATGATCAAATTATAGTTAATCAACTGCTACCTTTGCTATCAACCATTCCATCATGATGACTAAATGATATTTGAACTCGGGAACAGAGCAAAAACTGACGCAAATCAGAAATGAGAGATAGGGCGATAAAAATATAATGAAAGCTTCATTAAATAAGCGCATCGCTCATATTTAAGTGGCAGATTGCCCATAATCTGAGGCATTACTGTCACCATACATTAAATTCCAACACAATCCGAGAATCCAGTATCCCCATCAAAAGGTGGTTGTGAGCGCCAATTGTATAATAGGTTGCCTTTCCGTTAAACAAGTGTACACATACATGAAGGACCAAGGTAATAATGGATTGTAAACCGCTTAGAGCTGAAGCAGGTTAAGCGGTATATAAATGCCCACAATTATTTTATTATTATTTTTATTATAAATGTTTTCTTGGAAATGGACGTCGGTTGAAAGCTAATAGTAAATACAGCTTTGTTCTTTTAAAATAATTTTTAATTACGCCAACTACAGTACATGTACCATCTATATGACAATAATTCTAGATAATGCAAACCAATACTAGATAAAGTAGGCATACATGCATAGGTAGTTTTAGTTCTAACTCAAACATGCCAACGTTTATACCCATTTTAAGGTCACATTATGGTATGTACCAATCGACATGATCGCTGATTATATTCAATGCGCACTGGAGAAACCCTATCTACCCCTCCCTCTCCATGCAAAAAAAAACATAAATGAAAAATATGTGACAGGATAATGAAAAAAAAAACACATATAAAAGAGTAATTGCTCGTTTGCTAATGGTTTAAATCAAACCAATTATCGTGCACATCACATAAAAAAGAATCGTGTATCTTTTTTGAGTACTTAACAATGCAGCGCAATTTGCATGATACATCCATATGGTTTATAGCTTTGAAACTGCTCACTAAACTGCTCATGTTTTCCGCTTGTGTTCAGATATGTAAAGACCAACAGAGTATAATGAGACAAGGATTCTACATGAAGGAAAAAAACGCGGCGCCCCCACCCCCTCCCCCGTTCGCTTTTTATATTGAACCGAAAAATATATTGAAGCGCCCCGTTCGGCTCCATATGTTCATAATTGGCCCCGATTCAAAATGATCTGGATCCGCCCCTGGAAATGGGTTGTGACATCGTATTACCTTTAAGAAAATCCATCCGATACGTGAGCATTTGGACTTCTGTGTTCGCGGCATCTTGATGTTTAGTTTATTCCGTTTTTGTATCTTTGGTCTGAATCCCGTCCTTAACTCATAGCGAACAGGGTTTGTCAACGAGATAAAACATATCCATATAAATAACAATTTTTGCTTCTATATCCTGAAAAAAAAACTAGCCAATATCCATTCAGTTTCTTTATCCTCACAAAAACTACATGCTATCCATTACAAAAAAACACCCGATTATATTTCCTCTTCTAACCATTACTGTAAACCAGTATTCTACCCATACGGCAAAAACAGCCATAAAAGCACACAGCCAACCATATAAGGCGGATGGATGGTACTGGGTAAATTGGACGGGTTCTGAATTCCATACATATCAACCATTAACACCAGTAGCAAACCAAGTCCCTGAAGACCAAGTCCACCATTGCCATAAGTTCATAGTGCCCCTCCCACGTTTTTCTTGTTTTCTTGTTCGTTGTTTAGCTGCCTGTCCTAAGGCAGCCTAAACTGCAGATAAAGAGTAAAGACTTGCCCGGAAACACTATAAATAAGGGGTATCGGCAAACTGAGCTACATGTATATAACTATAAGATGAGACAGCAATAAAGTGTATGCGTTTGATTGAGAGCTCGATTAAAAATGAAATTAAGCGATTCCATAAGCACTGAATCCGATTTATTGGCAATCACTCAGAATATTTAATTTCAGAATCTATATAGATAGTTTATAGCAATTTCGGACTGCTCTTCCGTTAGAACCCCTCTTATAGAACGTTCTTTAATTTTAAAAATACTTATAAATGCTTGACTTTTATGCTTAAAATCTGTTATATAAACGATCTAACTATCTAAAACCTTGTTTTTAAATAGGAAATATCAACTGACAATATACATTACAGTAACAACAATATTTTTTGTCCAAAAGTTTTTGGTGCACTTTGCTCCTTTCTTCTTTTCTTGTTAAAGTGATTCATCCCCGATATCATCGTCCTCTCAAATGTTTTATGTCCTAATCGCGACGCCCTTTGAATTCCACCGCCATCCTATACTGATCCCCGCTATTGCCTTTATTGCAAATAATTTCGGATATCAGTTCGCCAATAAATCGGAAATAATCAATAGCAAATTTAAGGTATTATAGTAGTGCAATAAATACAATGAAATTGATAATCAACAGAAAAGAAAGTATATCATCCCTAAATTGCTTTCTTTCCATATAATGAATACAGCCTATTAAAGTGGAATAGATATCAAAATATACGATTGAAAGAAATATTCAGGAAAGATGACGTTAAGGAAAAAAACATCCTGATGCATGATAAATAAAACCGTATAAAAGGCCCTCATATATTCTGAGGCCGTGACCAAACTCCTTTGTGCTTCACATTTATTTGTCTTCTAGGTTTTCCTATACAGGAGGGGATCCAACCAAATGCAAAGCTTTCGTATGCTAGAACTATTTAATTTTTTTAAAAAGCGAATGCGGGGACGTCCACAGAGTGTGATCTCCATTAACCCGTGTCTGATATACAACAAAAAGACCATATATACAAATAGTAAAGATGTAAAAGAAAACTAGATGTCCTTCGCAATGTTAGCAATCTTAGATATTAATGTGGGTATGATATATATTTTTTGGTTGCGTATACTGCTAAAAAAATTCTACAAATATCTCTCTCCACATTTATGTCGATTGAATTTGATTCTGCTCTTTGCTCAATTTCTTATAAATCAAATGCAGCACACCCTTAAGCAAGCCCTGCTACCTGCCATACCACCATCCTCTTTACTCCCTCAGTGGCAAGAAGGTTCTTGACACCAGGAGAAACAAATGGTGCTAAATCATTGTTTCGTTTCTCTTTTCTGAAGTAGCTAGGTGGCAATATGAGAAGCATTGTGTAATAATGAGACAATGTCACACCTGAGTCTTCTCTATGAGGACTGGCTACATAACATATACTCATTTATTCCATGGTTTTATTGAACTCATGAGGCCAATATATTTCGTATTACCGATATGCAAAACAAAAGTGTGCCTGTATCTGGCTGCAAATAGTCATTAATAAATCGCACTTACAGAGTGACATAGGCGATTTCGTTTTTAGAAAAATGTGCATATGTTGTAATTGAACTACTAACTTGTCAAACCATCTCATTATTATGCTCACATCTTTTTATATAAAATAAATCTCATCGAATGGATTAGATTATTCTTGTGAAGCTCTCTTGCAGCAGAATGTTGCCTCTACCTACAATTATAAGGCATTCGCTGCCTCAATATTTTCTCGACGAAAAATAAACTGAACCATAATCACCTATTTATATTACATTTTTCGATGTCCGGAAGGACCACTTCATCATCATAACCCCATGCACAGTTTGTGATCGATATGACTTAGTCATGCCATTCTCAAACTGACCACATCAGATCCTGAAAGCACCGGGGTCACCGGACCCGGATCAAAATGAAGGAAAGAATGACATCCAGATCAAAATAATGGAAAAGCTGCATGATAAAAAGATGTTGGGTTTGATTCGATTTTGCATTGACTTTTGCGAAATGTCCAGAGATTATATCAGATCGAAGGACAGAATGACATGCAGATGAAAAAATAATCGAAAAGATGCATGCTTAAATATTTTAGGGCCTGGTCATATGGGAAGCTTCTCGCGGCTTGTGTGACCCTTACCGGTACAAGTCGTAGTTTTCTTTCAATGTATTCCTAAATGGGACTCGAAAAGCGTAATTTTTAGAATGAAATAAGCAAAAACCTTGACAAATCAAACCTAAATCAACACCAATGTGAATATTTCAATAACAAAATCATCAATGCACAATTATCCTTTCATCACATTCCAAATTCCACAACTACAAGGATATGAATAACAAAGCCGTCAAAATATAATTGTTTTCCACTTATAGTTTTGCTTGGCTATCTCTCGATTGAAATACATGTATAAGGCATTATGGAGGCATTATGATGGAAAAAATGCACAACACAATTGATTCGAATATCTTGTTGTGATCAAGTGTAATCAAAAAGTGTAGCTGAAATAATCATGTTATCATTCAATTTGTGTTAATACATGTACTTTGATTTTTTTAATTGAAAGGGCATTTCCTTAATAAATTACGCCTTCATTCTTCTTGATTTATTACACACAAAACAAACCCCGTATGAACCCGAAAAATATTCCATGAAAACTCCTGAAACCTGACAATTAGAAAAGATACATTTTTCTTTTTCGAGACAAAAATAGCTGAGACAGGAAACCGAGATAATAAAAGACATTGTCACTGAGAAGTTACCCTGGATTCTTTTGAGACTCTTGTTTTATTATGTTCATTTTATATTTTGGCATGATAGTCTTTGTTACATAACAAAGTGATACCATATAGACAACGGTTCTTTAAGGCACCACTGGCTGGCAAGACATTTCCCGGTTATCTCATGGTGCCATGATATATTCTAGGTATGGGAAATCCATTGCACAGTCACTAAAGGACCAGGACGCAAAAATAGGAAAAAAAGCTTCACATATTATTACACCATAAAAACTATTTCTCCAGTTAACGAATCTTTTAAGGTTGTAGTTTTCCTTGCAATTAAATATTTTGATTCGAACGTAAACAATTGACCTAATCTATGTTTGAATTTTGATGACAACCTTAATAACCGACGTTTTACACCTTTGACAACGTCATCCTTACGACATCATGCTGGATAACAACTATAATGTCCTTGTCTTCATTAAGACAAATCCAATGGTTTCAATAACAGCCTGTCTGACGCAATTTCGTCTTTTTTATAATCAAGAGCATGTGAGACGTTCTAATGCGATTTAACGGGGAGGAGGCTAGAGAAGGAGCTTTCCCTGCCCTTGGGAAAATAAAAACCGATTCTGTTCGCAATGATTTCAGGGCGATCCTGCTAAAAGTGAAAAGAAAACCTTGTGTCCTCCATTCCTAAAGAGTAGATTTATTCAAGTAGATTTAGGGAAATGTTGCATAGCTGGGGTGGAAGATGCAATCAATATTATCTTATGCCTGGTCACACAGAAAGCGTGTTTTGCGTTTATCGCCAATAAACCATGTTTTCAACGTTTCTCGTATAGGGAACTGAAACGTCTTGCTTATTAAATAAAACGAGATTTCTGAGTTTCCCTTCAGGAATGCATGCATAAAAAACACGGTTCTTTAGGGGCAAAATACACAAAGGCTTACTGTGTGACCAGGCGCAAATGTGATCCTCGGAAAATTAGACCCAGTCTTTTTTCTGCGATGGGCAAAAACTAAGATAGGAAGTACGATAATAATAAAAAAAAACTAAAATAGCCTGGATTAGTATGAGGATGGGAAATGTGATGATTGGCTATTTTAACGAACTCGTTTAACCCTTCTTAGTTCTCTGGTTTGTCATGCAATGGGGATTATATAAGAATAATAGCTACAACTGAGAATATTGATTAAACTGAATATACCAGTAGCATCTCCAATAAGTCGAGGAATTGAGGGAGATATATCAGACAAGAAATTAAAAAAAAACTTTAAATTAAGTCTCGATTCAACGGAGATAACTATTATATCGTTCGTTATCATGCACTTTTCAGATAAACCCTCATCCGACACTAATATTCATATATAGTGTTTTTCCATTCATATACCAAATCCTTTGGACCCTTCACGGCCCAATTCATACCCATCTCAGATCCCTCACCTTTTTATTCGCCGGTGTCACTAATCCATTCTTCGCAGTCACCGCCGCGCCTTGACTAAGCCGCGCCTGTCCATTATCATGATGACACCTTGATCTCGATTCATCACCTAGGCAACAATGGTTGCTAGGGGAACCGCCATTTGCATAGCAACCAACGTCGACAGTTTCGTTTTGGGAGTTGACAGGGACTGAGCACCGATTTTGTGGTGTATCATTGACTGGATTGGGGACCAGTGTAATATCATGATTTAAGGATGTGGATAGGATGTTGCCACCGTCTGGAGAGGATTTATGTCTCGGACTGTTACTAGGGTGACCGTTTATATGGTCGCTTATTTTTGGGTGCAATGCGTTTCCGTTTGAATTGTCTACGTCAGGAGAAAATCCATTAGCACCAGATTTGATTTCAGTTTTATTTTTAGTGTTATTCCTCAGACAGCTATCACTGTGATTTTGTGCCTGTGACCTTATATGGAGCGATTGTAACAATGCATTTCCTGGATCGATATCATACGTTTGAGATTTTATCCTTCGATGTGCACAAACCTGAGGCGATTTATAAACCTTATCCTCATAACCTCCACCAACATGTCCATTCACCTCTTCATAGCTCTTCGACGCGAATTTACTTCGTTGACATATCTTCGGCGACGTATACACCTCGACGCCGAAAATCAAACTATTTCCGCTACGATCTTCGATCGAACTACACGAGGAATTCGAACCGGTCGAATAAGCGGAAGAGGTTTGATCGGATGAATATCCGGTTGACGTGCGATTGCGAGCGCGACCGGCGATTCGCGTTTGCGATCGACCAGCGACAAGCGAGTGGCGACTTGCGACACTTCCGGTGTTCGGCGATCGAATATGTGTATTTCCGTTTAGGTGCGCGGCAGTTTTATGTGCGTGGTTTTTGTTGCCGTGTTTACAAATATAACTACAGGCTTGGTCGTACTGCATGATTACCAATGTATTTCAACATATCATTCAACAATATATTTGCTTAATTTATGTTAATCAATGCCAAGATTAAACTTGTAACACTTATATTCATATCCTCTGTCTTACGCTGAGCTATAGGAATTTTATTTATATCGGTGTTTAAACATGGTAGAACTATGTTCCGTTTTATAAAATGTATTGCAATATCCGTAATGGCTTAATATTTATTGCCAATTTTTGGCTCTTATTCCTGTGATTATCGCATGTTATTAAATCTACAGGATATTATGTAAATTATTATTTTCAATGGCATACAGCCAAATTACTAAAAGCTTTCTCGCTCAACAAGAAAAACGTTATTACATATCCATTACTTATCCAAAGACGTTATTAGTGATACATATTTTTCCCTCCGAAATGGGCAGTTTTAACACACGCGACAAACATTTTTTTCCTACAATGACTATAATTATATCCAAGCGCAAATAGCCCCCTTCGAAATAGGTGTCACAGCGACAAAAAAGGCATTGTAGAGGGAGAAAATGAATAAATAATATCCTTGTAAAATAGTTCTAAAGAAAGATCATTTCTGTTTTCATGTAATATGATTCCCTCTCACCACAAGGCACAGGTCACCTATTCATATTCCACAAAAAGTGACATTTATTACAGAACAACCCCGACATTAAAACGACGAGTAAATAGAAAGAACATATCCATAATGAGTTGTTTTTCATTCTTTATATGTGACCCTTGTTACTCTTACTCTTCACTTATTGCCTACTTTATGTCCTACTCATTACTCTTCTTGTGCTCTTCAAATCCTTGGGATAAGACTGAAAGTCATGTAGTTAAGGCTAATATGAAGAAAAATAGAAAGGACCCGAGCCACTTATAGTGATTTCAACTACACAGGCGCGTTTTTATGCATTGTGACGCACAAGGGGAAGAGAAGATTCCAATCCCTCTCTACTCATTCAAAACACGATTAAGGCCCTGGTCACACAAACATACTTTTTCTTTTACAGCGTGTTTAGCTTAAGTCCTCTTTATAATGGAGCGTTTCAATGCGAATACGCTCATATAACAGTACTACAAGCATTCTACAAGTAGGTCCCTACATTATACAAAATTGTGAAATAAAGAGCATGTGTGCAAAATAGCACCATGTTTTGAAAATAAAATCCCCAGTGTGGCCAGGCCTTTACTCAATGAAGCGAGAGCCAAATACATTTATTAGCTATGTTTGCCAAACGCGAGTATGTTCTTAATGTATTTGTCATTATATATACCATTAATTGTATGTCAGAAAAAGAAAGCAAGCAACTCCAAGGGGTCTTTTGACTCAGTCTTTGGAGAAATCCATATAAAGAACATACCATAGCTCGTCTGATTTGATAGTAAATAACAATCAAATAAGAGTTTGTAGAGACGTAGTTCCTCGCCGTTTTATGGGCTCAGTAAAGTTCATTCGGGGGTTCCAGAGTACATCCTTTTAATGAAACTTGGTATTTCATTTAATCTTATAAATTAACCTCAATTGGTTATATAGTTAGTTTATAGAAACATTAGCATATCCAAATTCGAACGAATAAATGGACGTTGCTTAATGGGGTACTATGTTTAAATATCATTTATATTTTTCCATAGTTTTGCGTTTATATGTATATTTTTCGTTTGCAGCGTTATTTCGCAACATATATGATTATAATGGGCAATCCTCACGTACACTGAATGCTAAAATAACGCTACATCAAATAATATTAAACTAAAAATAACACGCATTTTTTGTATTCCTTTCTAGTCAATTTGCTATATATCATGTTATTCTTGTACAAGAAAATACATAAAACCAATATATAATACATATTTTACTTTATATCCAGTTTTGTGTTTTATGCATATGCACCGCTAAATACCTATGTGTAAACTTGTTTGTAATCCATTAATCGGTGCCAATCGGCTGCTTTTATGAATGATGTGCCTCATAAGAAGTGCACCTAACGAGCTGTTCCTTTCAAAAGGCGTTCCTTTCAAAAGGTGTTCACCAGCAAACTCAAGTCGTCTTTGATATATGAGGAACGCCGATTTGATGATAACTTTTCATTGTCATAATCAATAATCGGAATTGTTATTTGGAAATCGATAAATATTGCTTAGAAATGTATATCAAACTGTTATTTGCTATTTATATATATATTTTTGAAATAAATTTGGGTGTTTTCAACATTTGCATTCACACAATTGTAATGTTCGAAAGCAATCATTTTTTTGTTGTTTGCACTTTATAAAACTAAAAGAACTTTTTGAAAAATGTGTCATTGGCTGCCTTTCTCATAAGAACGAGGTACATCACTAATAATAATCAATGTAAACACGTATGGCTGCCATAATTTCCCGTGAAATTGCCCGTATTAACGTGATTGCCGTATACAGGGGTGATTTATCAGGCTATCAACTTGCAGGCAAAAAAGATACGAAAGTTGTTTTCCAGATGCAAAAATATAAATAAATAAAATAAAAACACACTAAGGGTCTGGCCACACGGGAAGCTTTTTCCAGCTTTTTTGTCAAATTTCGAGCGTTTTTAAAAGCTTCGAGCGTTTTTGTGGCCACACGACAGGCGTCGAGCCTTTTTGACTTGAGAATACTTCCATGGGTATATATATATATATTAAATTTCAAACAACGACATAGATCTATGAAATCTGCCAAAGTAAAGTTGTTATAAATTCATGTCCTCGCAAGTCATGTCCTCGCAAGTAAATTGCATTGGTTAATTCATTCGGATATTCGATGATATAACGTACATGTACATCCCAACTTTTGCAAATACACATCGCATCGAAAGGAACCTTCCCCTTTATCTATTTCAAGGTTTTAAGTTAATTTAGATTCTCTTTATTTGTTTACCTGTAAAATTCGTTATCTCCTCTTGATAAGTTTCTCACAAAATCTCTATCCCCACACTCTTTATTTTCGTGTTATAAAAGAGAATGTATAATCATCCCGCACAAAATTGACCATTTTCCCGTTTCTCTTTAATATTTCTTTTTTTTTTTAATCTTCCAAATTTAAGAAGAGTCTCTACTATGAATCAATATCAAATCCTTGCTAGAATCTACAGCCTAGAAACTATAGGTTCTATGAACAATTGGCACAAGTACATGTATGCACTGCTTTGTTTGTGCATTTATACCAATTTAGGTGTTGAATATAAGTTCTATACTGAATGACAATATAATGATTTAAATGCTAAAGGTGTCGAATAAGCACATGGACTTTCGGAATAGAATAGTGATTGTTTATATC
>LQRL01043752.1:0-13172 GCA_001703475.1 Hydroides elegans
TCTGCTTACGGCAGGTTTGGTCGTGTATATAATAATACACGCCATAAGACCTGTCTTACCGATAGCATATGGTATATAGTCATGCGGAATGAGCTAAAGACTTTTGAGTATATAGAATACCGGATTAGGCGGAAATGGCGATGTCCACCATGGCGACCACAGTAGTTCGATCGTCATCCAGAGCACAATATGGGTTGGGAACACCATAGGGAAGCGTGGGTTAAAAATTGAAAGCTCTACAACCAAAACTGTGATAGAAGATAGGTGCAACAGCAAATGGTGTTTTATTATATGGAAGACCGAATTGGCGGTTTTTGCAAAGTCCATCATGGCAACCACAATGGTTCGATCGAAATCCGGAGCACAATTTGGGTTGAGGTCATCATCAAAAAGCCTTTGTTAAAATTTCAAAGCTCTACGACCAAAACTGTGGGAGGAGATACGTATAACAGCAAATAGTTTTTATACTATATAGAAGACCAAATAGGTGGTTTTTGCGAAGTCCACCATGGCGACCACAATGGTTCGATCGTCATCCAGGGAGAGATATTTTTATGAAAAAATCCTGGACAACGCGAATCATTGTGGAGATAGGATGCGACGCAATCCGTCATGAATGGTGTTTACTGACGGGTCTGGACTCCAAGTCTTTCGCGCATGTGGGCTTCGACGCGTTTACTGTTAACAGGGACACCGGCGAACGATTTTCATGATCATGTTTTTTTTAATTGATAAAAAAGCGTTAGTTTGGTTTTGACCTAGGATGCCAAATGGTATAGCTGGTAATCTCAATTCGTGGTAAATGATGGTAACTTTGCTGCCAATAGCGTCAACAATACCATATTCAACACCCAAGTTGCCCTGTATATATTGGGGTATCCTCATGCATGAAAATATCCGCCCTGATCTCGCAGATGTATATGTGCGCAATCTTATTGGTACCAGCATCGAGACGCCGCCGTGGTCAGGTTTTTCAACGATAATCACCGGAAAGAGCACTCCTGGAACCGTCTAGATCGTCGCACATGATCTGGACAACATGCCCTAAAAACCGCCTTGTACTTAGTCTTATCGAAGAATGGCACGTATGTTGGCTGAATTTGGTGGACAAACTCGATATCGACTGTCTGAAATGTTTCTGTCAAGTTTTAGCACTGTATTTTTGATATCAATAAAAGTTTAAGTATTGCTACGTTTTCATTGTATTATGAATTGTTTTGCAAAATTACAAACATCTTATTAATGTTTATTTCAGGGGGGGGGGGACCACCCCGTATGTCAATAGATATGACCCTTTGAAATCATGTATGTTTTCTTTTTGTTTTTTTTTTTTTAGATTAAGAGATATAACTCTTTGAAATCATGTTTACTTTCTTTTTTTCGGGGATTTTACTTTTCAAAACGGCTTTGTTCTGTTCTGAAAATTTTGCAAATAAATACGAGCTGTTGCAAGAATAAACGTTTTAGCCAACAAAAAAAACACAGAGTGCCGACGTTCATGGATATTGGACATTTGAGTAAAATTGAAAATAAATTGTCATATGTGACTTTTGTGCCAAAATGGTCATTTTTTGCACAAAATGTAGCAAATAGAAGTCTAATGTGTTAAGCCATACTTGTAGATTTTATAGTGTATTAGGTACACGAACCTCAAAAAGCTGTAGTCTAAACACATTAATTTGATTTTGAATCATTAGTACTTCTTTGATGCACTCAAATTATGTGAATACCCAGCTGCTTTAGTAATAATTGATATCATATAAATCATATCGATAATAAAGAGCACCTTATGAGTTTTTCGTCAAAAAAAAGGTGTTTCAGGCAAATCCGAGCGGACTTGGTTATTGTCAAAGAGGACATTCTAATTTGGAAATATGATGAAACACTTGTTAAGTTATTTAAATGTTATTCTATAACTTTTTTGAAAAGGGGAATGTGGGTGACACTTCGATGATATATCGTGAAACCATGATCATTGAAGGAACCTCGATATAATAATAAATATTTCACGTTTTAAAATAAACACATTTATCATTTTTCATTCAGCAGCTGGTCTTATAATATTTCGTTGGGTGTTCTTCTTAAACACATTCAACCAAGCTATTCACATAGAAAATGGCAAAAACAAATACACACCAAAAACAATTTCAAATAGTGAATGGTCTATATGACTTTTCACATATACTATATCATTCAAAGGATTATTAGACATTCATTTTGAAGTTTGTACCTAACTTGAAATAAATTATAAAAACTGAACATGTTGTTTAGCGTGTACATCTTGCTCATCTGGAATTACTTTAACTTTGTTAAAGGTGAGAGTTCCGACATGGTGAGATTTATCAGTTCCTCAAATGCATTAATAATATATGATTCATATATGAGAAATTTGGTCCTAAAAATTAGTTGATCAATTGCTTTGAATTTTTCAGACTCTTTATCCATTTAAACCTAATTATTAATACTTACAACATCCAGTCTGGCATATATAATTTACATGTGTAGCATAAAAGTTTGATTTATCAGTTTCGACCGGCAGTTTTGGGCTTGACATGACCTATGTAAGATAGTTTGACTCATGATCTTTTGCTCTACTACTTTTCAGAAAGATTCAAAAGGCAACAACTATTCGAAATAAAAAGCAAATATCTCATAGAATAAATATTTGGTGTGTTTTTTCTTGATATTTCAAGAAAAACTCTTAGTCTTAAATGCATTAAACGAGTATATCAAGGGATGGTTTATAATCATGTCATTTTAATTCACTTGAGGTGATGAGATAAAAGACATACAGAAGCAATTGTCTGAACTAAGAGAAATTGTGGAGACACATATAATCCAACAAGGTAAACAATATGAAGTTTTGATCTGCATAATAGTAAATCCAATGATTATGTTATACACAAAATCTATCAAAGTAATCTAATGATTTGAGGAACAGCTATCTTAACTGATGTGTTTTCTGATAAAACATTATGAGTGGTTTTACATGAAGAAATTTTAAATATCATGTTCTTGATTTGGTACAATTCAGGATTTGAAATAAAAGAAATTAATTCTCAGCTTTCACGACTGACGACAATAGTAGAAACACAACAGAAGACTAATACAAAAGGTTAGCAGTTTCAAGTGTTTTAGGGGTATTGGTTTTCTTAATTTGTTACAGTGTAAATAACTTTTCGATTACAAGTTTCTTATGCTTCGCATTGGTTACATGTCCTAGCAAACCCACATTTGCCAGTTATCTTGCTTACACTGTCTGATATAAAGTCACTATCATTAATCTGCCTGAGAAATGCCAGGATATAACATATATAAAATATATATTTAAGATTATTTATTTTTTTATTTCAAATGTTTGATATTTAATATTGACTGTATATGCATTCCAGCAATGGCACCGGCAGTAGCGTTTTCAGCGTACAGAGACAGTGATCTGTCGGTTTTCGAGGACAGTCCAGTGAGTTCGAGCTAGAATGCATACTAATTACTTAATTTTAAAAATATTTTTATAGAGCGGGTTTGTTCACCATTTTCTGTGATTAGTTTATCAAATACAATATGTGATCGATCCTTTCAGGTAATTTATGATAAGACGTGGTTGAATCTGGGCAATGCGTATGACATATACACAGGTAAGATTTCATATATATCTGGTTGAATAATTCGTGTTAAATCCAATTCGAATATAAAAACACAAGACTTCTGAACTTCAAGTTTCTAATCGTATGCATAGTGACGCGATATCAGCATCTTCAAAATCAAGTGCTCAAAAAATATTGGGCTCAAAAAGTTGGGTAATGAAGTATCACATTTACGTTTATGTATTATAACTTTATACTAGTAAGTAAACGGAAAAAAGGTCAGCATTCAAAGGTGAATCTATAACACCAAAAATATCGGTGTTCTTCAAAGATCCACCCGTACCTTACGTCTTTAGCCTAACCTTAAATATATATGATATCTTGTGCAGAGCAAATAGGATAAATCAAGTCAAATCACATAGACATGAAAGGATATATTACAAAAGTTCCAGTTAGATTGAACAAACTTACTTGCGCTTCTTCACAAAAAGTTTTTTGATGAACAATCAATTATATTTTTCATATGAACACGAATAAATTGCACAAGATGGTAATTTCTTAATTTTCAAATAATTGAGCAATATATAATACAGATGTCACATATCACAACATCATATAATTACCTAGAAATAGAAACAATTCTTTTTTCAAAATAAGTTACTAATCATTCATCACTCTTATGTTTTTTTCCAGGTATTTTCAGGTGCCCAGTAGGTGGGGTGTATCTGTTCTCCTTCAGTGGATTTTTATATGATGGCGCTGGCAGTACTCTGGCCCTGAAGTTAGAAAAGGATGGTATTGCTTATGGTGCCACATGGAGTGAAGAAGAACATAATGACCAGGGAGCGATGACACTCATCATCGATTGTGACCTCGGAAATCAGGTTATTGATAATATATAATATTGCAATCATTCCTTTTTTTATTTGATATTCAGAAGCATTTAGTATATTGTGTTCAACATTTATGGTGACCTGGTATGGTGGCCTAGTTCGCGTTAAAATGTTACCTCAAACACTACTTAGAAAGATGCACGCCCAGCAATAATACTTTAAAAATACTTATATTTATTGATAATTTATTGATATTTTAACAGAGAGGTCAGGCAAAAATGTATTTACGGGTTCAAAGTTTTAATAAGCCACCTTTGGTGGAGTGACTTTTAACATTTTATTTGTGGCACAATATCCATGGTAGTGGTTTTAGAGTGTTAATATTTAATTATCTCTAAACATACTTTTACCCAAATTATTTAATTTAAGGAAATATACATTTATGATTTGCAGTTTTCATAATTTTTAGTTTCCTGCAATTTTAGATTTGGATTGAAGCTATTATTTCTTCCGTTGTTGGTGATATAATTCTTGGTGAAGCGCCGGGCAACACATTTTCTGGCTTTCTTCTATATCTAGCTTAGATATTCATTGGTTGTTTCCTATATGAATAGACAGATAAATAAACTTCACTTTGAAATGACGTGTCAATCTTTTTACTTGTTATCAAAGTCTCAGTTTAATGATCAAACAGTATAAAACAAAATTTTCACTCAATTTTGTGAGTACATATTATATGTATATTGCTTAACGATCTTTTATATCAATTGATCACATCCGTATTTGGGCAATGAAATTATAAATAAATACATTCACATTAAATTTGAATTCTTTGACTTTCCGAATGCTTTCACAAACGATAAATACAGCACATCACCTCAGTACTCGCTGCCTTTTAGTCATTTATAATAGGCTGAATAGATTGACCACATACCGGAAAACGGATATGTTACTCTAGCTCTGTTTAAAAAGAAACGAAGACACCATCGGTGTTAAAAGAAGACTGCGTCGTTTGCGAAATGTAGAACAATAAACAATCCGATTGCTACATATGTATTTTCATCATTTTTAATAAAAAAAAACTCATATGCTGTTAATTGTAAACCTTTGATACTAAGCCCCCTAATGGTGATGCTAAACTACTCGTCCTGATATGTTACTGTAGCTCTGTTTTTAAAGAAAGATGACACCTTTGCTTTTTTGTCCGTGTACATAACTTCTATCGCTCTCACTATGGTTTTTTATATACGGCGTATGCTCGCAGCATCTCGATCAGTTTACCCCAATGTATGGAGTCGAAGGCATTCTTGAAATCAATGAAGATTATTATGGCTGAGATATTATTATCTTTGATGCCTTCAATTGATAGTCTACGGTTTGAATTTGACTCGTTGTTCTTCCTGGTCTAAATTCATTTTGGTTTATTCTTAGGTGAGATTCAATCGCTGGTCGAAAACGATTGAGAATCATTTTGTTGTATGTCTTTGCTACAAAAGAAGTTAGGCTTATATCTCTGTAGCTTTTGCTTTTAAGGAGATCATCCGTTTTAGGGATAGGCACTTGAGACGTATATAATAAGGTAGACTGCTAAGGACAAGCCAATGTCATTAAAAGATAACACTGATTTGCACCTTAGCCAGTAAAGCATAGCTTCTCATATAAAACAACCAAATCAAAAATCATAACTGTCCTATGCGCTTCAAACCCTGCCATTACCTTGTCTTCAATCGATTGTTCCGACTTATTAGTAGAAAGAGAAAAGTCCATGAAGGTAAAGTGCAATATTGTATGATTGAGAGTCTGCTTGATTATAAGTTATTTGATTCCTAAGTGAGTTCAAAATTATTCGCCATATATGTGGAAAGTATATATTATCAAAAGAAAAGTAAGCTAAAATCAATAGTTATCAATAATCTAAAATAGAGGTATATATAATTGAATAAGGAATTCAAATGCCTGATTATGCATAAAAAATATATTAAATCGAAGTAAGATATTTCTCCAGTTTTGAATAACTTAATATTTAATTCGTATGGATATAGCAGGACCGTTGGGAAAAATGTAACATGTGGCCAGGACAGTTAAAACAAATATATGAAAGAATTATTGAAAGTATTCTCACAACGATCATCAATTCAGATAGCTATGACCATATCTACTCAGATAATGACTGAATCGAGAAGTTTGAATGACAAATCAATTATCTCACATGAAACAGTATTTATATTTTATGTTTCAATTATCCGGACCAGAACATGTAAACTTTACCTAAGCCACTTTTGCATATATCCATTGATGTATTTCATGAAATAATGCCTAGGGCCATTTGCACCTTGTCATTTTCCACTTCATTCATGTACCCTTTTACGATGAGAGTTTGTTTCACTTATTGGACTGTTCGACGTGTTGACTGCTGATGGACTTGATTGTTAACGTTCGGTCACTTTTTCCATTATGCATATATGGACCTTTGCAATCAATGAATACTCTAAATTACACATAAGTATTTTTTTTAAATTCTAATTCTGATTTTGTTTTATAGAAAAGTTACATTGATGCCCAACATTCTTTGCAATACCATACTAACCAGGTCTTCTATAAGAGAGATTGGGCAAAATTATTTGTTTGACAAAAAGTATGTTTTGGACTCTTAAAGTCAACCAGTATAGATGCATACTAACATTGCACCAATAAGAAAAAATACCAAAAAAATGTGGTTGACTAAAAGAGTTTTCGCAAAATGTCGCAAAAATACATGTTTTGCCCAAACTCTCTATCAAAACTAACCCCTCTCTTAATCAACGGGATCCCGGATGTCTGAAGCACCAGACGCAATTTTAATATGCGAAAGTCGGGACGTATAGAACGGAAGTAAACAAAGCATTGACTTGTGGGATATTAGGTCCGAAAATCTTTCTTATTTCCCCTAAAAAGTGTATCTAATAAAAATAAACATTATCTAGGATATTTCTATAACAAATATGATCTCCGTTTTCCTAAAGTTTTGGTGTAAATTTTTAAATGGGCTTCGTTCAATTCGAAAATAGTAAGGTCCGCAACAAATTGACTGCAAAATCTGAAAAGACGCTTTTTAAAAACTTCTCACCGTATTACAGTAGTATTTTATTTGGAATCTTTTCTTTTACATTTCATCTTATTTTTCTGTGATTGATTTAAACTAAAATGCGATTCAACCAATCGGGTTTTTTAAAAACTGTTTTGTTCTTCCGGTGTAAACAAACCCACATGTTAGATTTGTTTACAAACTGTCAAAAATCCCTGGTTGATATCACATTTAGAAATCTATATTTGTATGTCTAAGCGCTGGATTTCAACACAGCAAATAATATATTTGAAGGTTTATTTCTTTCTTTTTCAAATGTAAATTAAATCTTAACTTGTCATTTTATATGGAAAAAAAATAACTAATTTAAATAGATGAAGCATGTCATTCAGAAACATCTATTATACTCATCCTAGGAAACATACAAATTAAAATAACCTGAGAGTAGTTATGTTATTGTCGGGATTGAATCAGAATCGAAATACGAGGCTCTATGCTTCAGGGCGGCCCGGGCATCGGGGGTCTTCTTCTTCGTCAAATATTGTACAGGCCTCCAAGGAGTATCACGTGTTGACTTCTCCCATATACGAGTACGTTTTTACATGAATAGTTTAATACATAGTACCTGCCTCCATAAGATGTACGAGGCTCCAGGCTTCAGGGCGGCCTGGGTCTCAGGGTTGTCTTGTATCGATTTCTCTTTTTTTCACATGAACTGTTTGGTGCATAGTGACTGCCTCCATATGTTGTATAAAATCCTATAGAAGCAAGATGTACAATACGAGCGTACATGTTTAAATTTATTTTACTTTATAGCTCTCAAATATGGAACATCATGGTCACGAGTCCGAGGTCGTTGTCAACGCGGAATCTATTTCCAATGACTACACCCCGACCCAAATAGATACTGCAGATAATAATGGAATGCAGTTGGTTACTGACAACAGCGATCATGTACAAATGGTCACTAGCGACATCAATGAGTTACATATGACGACGGGTAACCCGAATAACCTACATGTTGCTACTCAAGACACTAATGAAATGCAGATGATGACAACTAGCAACAGTATGGTGCAACTTGTTAGCGGGGATGGCACAGCTCTTTTACCAGAAGGCCAAATCATCCAACTCAACCATGGAAATGAAACACTGCAATTTGTTCAAGTGGGTTTATTTTTTGCATAGAAGGTTTCCCCTTCTATATATGAAATCTATGAAGATTTGAATTGACGTGTAAATTATTGGTTGATGGCTATCTATCTTAATAACTGTTGCCAATAATTTTATTCGCATCAAATTAAACTTTTAAGAATAATTTACATAGCTTCTTAGTAGTGTTATTTCTATGTTATATTATGGAAAAAAGATTGAATACACTGAACCTCTTTCAGTATATAACCATTTAAGTTTGAATGATATCATGTATTTTCAGATAGTAGATGAACATGGCCAGCAACAGTTTATTCAGCTGCAAGATGTCAACAATGAACAACTGATGCAGCTGCAAGCTGTTAGTCATGACCAGCTGATTCAGCTGGCTAGTAATGAAGGCCAAGGAGAGGCGGAGTCGCAAGGCAATATACACGAAAGTAACAATAGTGTAAGTTTTAGTGTTATTTACAAACAATGTCGAATAACCCATATGCCACCCCTTATATGCTGTAACTGACACTCGACATTCAATGAAGTAAAGGCAAAACCAAAATAAGTTGTAACTTGTAATGAGATGCTTTCTATAAACACTTTTTAATGAAAACGGTATGACTCTCAAGTAAACTGTATTTCGATTTAAAGTGTTAGATAATCATAACAGACTGTTTTTCCTTTAAGAACATGCCGTCGCAGGAACCACTGTCTGACTCATCACTCCTTACGATAACACAAGATTCAGTGACATCACATGCAAGTGACCCCATTCCAGCTGAAAGTGAGCCTGTATTTGAAGAGACAGACAATATACAGGTAAGGGATAATGTGTCTAGTATGGACGTCATTTGGATATACATGTATATGTATGTATATTATCTTATTTTAATTCCCGTCCCGACTTCTGATCGTTTTTCGTAATATATAGAGGACCTAAAATCATTATTTTGAATGATTTCCTTTCCAACAAACAGCAACAACAAATAACGATTATCAATTATATTAGTAGTAACATCTGCTTTGATCTATATGTAACTCTATTGTTATGAATATATATAACTGTCACTGTCACTGAATTTATTTGAAAAAAAACATTAAAATGATGTTATTATTTTAGTATGTCACAGTAATCAAAGCTGATCCGGAAGCTGATGAAAGTGCACAAGAATCGCAACCAAGAGTAAGTACATTAAGATCTACTTGCAATAGTTAATTGATTTAATTTTTCGTATAATTCTACTAATCTCAAACGAAACGTGTGATGTACAAGCTCAAAGAGCATGTAATGGTGACACATTGATCTATATTTTACGTTTTGAATGATAAGCATATTGGATAGTATAATCTATAGATTTTTAACATCTGGCAATGTTAAAATTATTTATATTTGATAATGTTATAATAATCGTTGTATGTTGGAAATGAAAAAAAAAACACAAACATATTTTTGATTATAAAGCATTAAATCTTTAATTGTTTGTTTCAGATTATGCATATAGAGCAGCAGGGTGGTCAAGACATCGAATTATCTGCCGAAAATTCCATGTCAACAAATGGCGATTCCATAGTTACAAACACCGAGTCCGTAGCAACGACTACTTCTATAGCAACGGTGTCCCATAATGCACCGATGTCGTCCATAACAACGGCTATACCTATTACAAAACATATAGTATCTCTTAGGCCTATTCAAAATATTGCTCAAAACAATGACAATGAAACAGTCAACATGTTTGACAATTCACAATCCTTCACAATTCAGGACCAAATGGGAACTATTGAAACGATGGAAAACTCTCAACCGAAAGTATCTTTTCAATCAACATCACTTTTTCATCCAGGCACAAACACTGAATCTATATCCGGTTGTATTGCTACTAATGTAAACAATTTATCCAATTTGCAATCTATACCAATAAGCATCGGGGCAACCACAAATAACGACGTCACAAATGACGCTAAGCCTCTAGCAACTGGGGTTTCTTATATCGAATATCCTGAATCACACTTGCCATCCGATGAACATCAAGTTGAAAATAATGCTGTTAAAAAGGAAGATACCATGAGTCAAGATGGAGAGACAAATAAAAGGTAATCCTTACTATTTAGTTTTTTAAATGTTTATATTTGAATGTGTCATTAGACATACGACCGTTAAGTTAACTAAAGACATTGTGATATATAGGAGGTACATGTATTACGGCATGAAAGGAAAACAAGAATATCAGTCAGTCAACCAGGATCTATAAAACACATTTAATTATTATAGAAATTACCTTTTTTATATAGAGAAAATTACAATTATATATAGATAACCAATGCCGGGGTATGTAGGCCTATAGAATGAAACTTACTTTACTTACTTGAAGGTTTCACAGCGTCAACATATATTTTTATTTCATTTCATGTAATACGATTTTGTTATATTTACAGTTACACAAACGAGGGCGACATTGTATCGCAAACAAATCAAAATGACGAAGAGGGTCCTACTGAAGGTAAAGTTAAGCAATTTAGCATATTGAAATTTCGGTATGATATGAAATATGAATCCTTAATGAAATAATGTTGATATGTCTCACCTATGCATTGACATGATGTGTTTAGTTTGATATTTTGAATGAATTCTATTGTTTCATGTTTGACTAGAAAACAAACGGTCACATTGAAATTTTCCAATTAATATATGTATTTCTTACCACCAGATACCGACGAGCACACTAACAAACCGACGACGGACGGACAGCCAGGCATCGACATGAGCACCCCGATCTCACTCAGTTCGAACACGGTCGTACAGATTAACGGGAAGCCATGCAAGCTGCGAGTGGACCCAACTTCCGGTGAACTGGTCGCGTATCCGGTGCTGTCTACCCCTTCTGGTAGGATTTGGATTTGTTTGTTTTAGGCCTTTTAGAATTAACAGATGGAATTTGGAAAAGATCTTCCCTGATTGCTAGATCTAATGCATGTATGATTTGAAACATCGAAAGCGTATAATTTCTTCATTTTTCGGACACATGTACGTGTTGGCCATCCTAGTTTTCTCTGACAAATATACACTGATCATACATTGTATTTAAATTGAAATGCAAACAAATTTACCCAATGATCAATTTAGATAAATACAATATAAACAATGAGATTTAATCACGAGGGCTTTTTAATTGACAGCCCGTGGAGGCAGAAAGCGAAAACGTGGACGCCCCCCTAAGAACCCTGCGACACTCAGTAACCTTCCACGTCGTTCAGCAGAGCAGAAAGTGAAACGACATGTAGGGTTTGCACATGCACAAAAGTACTTAACTTAGTAAAATTAAAGCGTTTGCTATCTTACTTTTGCTTTTTACAAGGTCAAAATAAAATTGACATTGAGCCCTAGATACTTTATCCAAAGTGTGAGTGGAAAGATTCACAACTAAACAATGAATTAATGTACTGTTACCATAAAGTTATCAAGCAAATAGATGCGATAAGATCATTTCAGTGTAATTAACGACTTCATCGTTTAAATCAATGTAACACCTACTTTTGAATTTCAGCCGAAACCGAAAGTAGAATCCGAGTTGCCTGGCAACAACGAATTGACCGAAGCCGAGAGATTGGAGCAAACATCGGCGGCCGAAGGATTGCTCGGCTTGTCCGATGTTGGTGAGTTTAAACAATGAAGACAAAGCCTGTTTATTGACTTCCTTTTTTTCGTATGGAGAATCTATATGCAGTATTAAAACATGATGCAAGAGTTTTTTTCTATGTTTCTTTGTTAGCTGAAACCGTTTTATGTTCTGCAATACAAACACGGTACGCATTATATTTTTTGCAAATGTGGAGAGGCTTATAAGCGTGACTCACTTTGAGCGAATACTGCAGTACAGTTCCTCCATATTTGCTCCACATAAGTATTCAAGCAAAACGTCATAAAAAGTTATTATCATGAGTAATTAATCGCTTTTTTTTTTACAGATCGAATCTTAATGTATTTATGCACTACTTTCAACTGTTATAATTGCAATAAAACACTCCTGTTCGTTTGCATAGCTGATTTAGAGCTTAGAAGAAAATATTACAAAACTCACGCCTTCGGCGTTCGTTTTGTAAGTTTCTTCTTCGCTCTAAATCAGCTATACAAACTGACAGTCGTGTTTTTATCTCTATTTTACAGGTCGCCGTGTATAATTAGATTATATTGGTAGATGATTGGTATATTGGTAGATAATTAGCGGGATTTCAACTAATATTTCACTTTTAAAATTAAACATGAGAGCGCGATAAATCATTTTAGGTTGAAGGTGGTGGTAAATTAAATTGGTGATTAAGTAGTTGCTTATTTGTTAACAGGCCCGGATGGACGACGGAAGAGTATGCGTAGTAAGAAACCACCACGTGTTCTCGTCGATGGTACGTATGTCTAATGGCTTTTTGGTAAAAAGTAGGCCTATATGTTTTTGTATATTGCTTTTTACTTAATTCTCTACTTGAAAAGTGATGTTGCTTCATCTTATTTTGTTGATGTAAATGGTTGTAACATAATTTGCAAAAAAA
>LQRL01043771.1:9541-29373 GCA_001703475.1 Hydroides elegans
ACGTGCTGCACCGTGACGCTGGTTTCTGCTTCAACGGGATCACGTGACTCGAAACGAGACTTGAGGCTGCGGATGCTCGGCAGGTTTTCCGGAAGCTCCTCGACTGAGTCCTCTGCAAAAGTTCAGAGAGAAAAACGCATTTTGACAAAAGGCGGAAACTCACGTGAAACCCATTTTCACATTCGCTAGAATTTGTGTTTTTCGGATATTGCTAATGAGTCTCTGACAAGCAAATACCGAAAATTAATGGCTTATATCAATTATTAGTTAAATTTAAAATATTTTTTTTTCTCAATTTACCTATGAATTTTTTCATTAAAAGAACGAATGAATAGGAAGGTTTAATAGGTATGACACTAATTTAGTAATGAATTATTCTGATGAATGAGCGATGCTGAGATATGAGTTATGATATGAGCAAATGAATTTGTGTGATTTTAGAATAGCGATAGGGTCTATCCATAGATAGATCATAAAGTAACACTTAAGCTCATCGAAACAACAAACTGGTGGCCTTGGGTAAACTGTAGAGCCCCGCATTCACACATAGTGATTGAAATGCAAAACCGGCCACCTTACATGATGAAATACACGCAATGTCAACTCTCCGTACCTTTGGTCACTGAACGCGAAACAGGGTTAACTGATTTGTTGTGCTGCAGATCAACCCCTTTAGATTGTGACTCATCCAAAGACACAGCTTTTCTTAACTTCACTTGCTGCCCAATTCCTTGTTGTTCTTCCTTATTTTGCGATTGCTCATAATTGGTCGTTCCCTTCGGATAATTTCTATTGAGATGACCAAGTCTAAGGCGCAGTGTCAGAGAAGACCTGCGTCTCTGTGCTAGATTAGTTGAAGACGTATGCCCCAGAGAATGTCTTCTCTTAAGTTGATCATCATTATCATCATCAATTGTAGAACTTAGATCTGGTTGTGTATAGTCAAATGTGGAAGGTCCACCTGTGCGATCCATTAGAAGGGCAGAGGGTGATCCATGAGTTTCAGATGGTGTAGATTCTATAGGGTCTTTATGGCTAGCTACAGCTTGAGTCAGATCATTCAACATATCATCTGTAGATGCATGCCTATCAGAGCGTCTATCTGCGCTAGCCTGTTGACTACTTGCTAAGGGTGGCTCTTTGACATTATCTTTGTTCGATGCACTTAAACCATATCTCAGGGAGCGTCTTTTTATTTGTGTTTCGTCAGTTTGAGCACCATATTTTTCCAACAGCATCTTCTCATATTCAACATCATCATCAGGCAACCTACATGCAACTTTAGGTAGAGGGGATAGAGTCCCCCATAGAGGTGACTCCTGATTGACAGCTTGAATATCTTTATCCACCTCATCTTTATTCCTATCCATCGAGCCTGTTTGAATCATTTCAATAGGTTCGCTATCTGTCAATCGCGTATCGGGGGTACTATCCAAGCTGATTTCATAGCTACTTAGCAATGATCTCACATTATCAAAATCATCGTTAGCTGATAAATTAGGATCATCAGGCAATAAGGGTCCGGTCGGTTCACACAGTACACCACATGGTGCAGAACCAAAATTATCATGCCTTTCAGACGACTCATCACCAAATGGATCGGTGCGTACACCCTTCCAATCATGCGACACTTCCTTTTGACTTTTCCCGCTAATCGTGTCACTACTTGCTGGTTTCTGGTTCAACGATGTGGTCGGCTGGTCTTCAGCACAGAGTTGCCATAGCGATGAAGCGGCGTCCCGAGCGAGTACCAGTGAAAGCAACATGGCAAACGATATATTAACTTCCGGTTCCCGTCACATGCATATATATATATATATCTTTTAATCTTTCTTTTTTTATTATAACCTACACTTGAAGTGTTAATTTGATAAATGTTTGTTAGTTTTAAATAAATTTCATATTATAAAATATATCCGTTGACTTAATATCCATTGACTTAATATCCGCGCTTTAATATCCATTTCGAATACATCTTTATATGCTCCATTGATCCTAACCCTTTTTACTCATTAATTGTGCGTATTATAATTACGTTACGTTATATTTCATTGGTAATAATCAACTGTGTATTCATAGTATTAAATGTTTGCTGTTGTTACTTTTATGTGTTTCGTATATATGTTAATTACATGTGTGTTATGTTAAGATTTCTCTTCCTTCTCAGTCCTTAATAAGAGGCAAGATCTTACACCATTTGTACTAAGCAAAATAAACATAACCGTCTTAAAGTCTAACCAAATATATCGGTTTTATTTACCAGTCTGCTTTAGTAAAATAGCACGTAATTATAGTATTGACACATAGATCACGTTTCGAAACAATTGAATAGGAACGGCCATGAGGGCACAGTCTGTATAAAATGGATCGATCGAGCTTGCTTTAATCATGCATTATGTATTATAAGGACACGGTTGCATGATAAACCCTGCAGCAGCCCCTGTTGCTTCTAAGCATGGCCCCAAGGTTATTCCATCGATCCGGACTGGATTCTATATCAATACAATTTGATACTGTGAAATAAGGACAACCCCTTTTTTCTCATCACCCCTCTCCCGTCACAACACTGAAGAAGGTCTGCGATGTTTAGTAGAGTGCTCTCGTGTGCGTAACAGTTTGCGTCGCACGAGTGGTTTCTGTTTATTATTATTGTATCATTGTTTATTGTGAAGGGAGCATATGGTATTTTATTAATGCTAAATATACCTGTATATATAAATATTTGTGAAATATATGTATGGCTATTTATTAATAACTACCCCTACATTTGAACCTATTAATCTACCCGGTTGATGCATTTGCACAACATAAAATATAAAACATCACATCTTTTTTTAATTCATGGTACATTCATGCAGCAGGTAGAAATCCATAAATAATTGAAAACTAGAACTATTAAAACTAGAAGGTCAGTGACCTTGGATCCCCCGTGAACTTCAACAATGCGTATATGCAGGATGGTCAGTTTTTACTAAAATTAACTTTGGAAATGACGAACTATTTTGCGAATAAACAAGATCATGCGATGAAAGAAAAACAGAGTAACATTTTGCATCATCAATCACTTCTTTCTGAAGACATCTCTTGAACTGAAGAGGCCAGTTGGCAAAAGAATCCTCAATTTATAAATTAAAGAAAATATGCTTTTATAAGCACGAGCTCGTATAGCACATCCAAAATGCGATTTAGAGGCAACTGACACGGCCAGTGAAGAAAAAGATAATTTTATTACATTAAATTTTGGTTATATAAGCACATCCCAGATACTTTTGAGACGCAGCTGACAAGGCAAGTGAAACAAATATATCATTTAACTTACATAGCAAATATGCTTATATAAGCACGATTACTTTTGTAAGCCAATTCCAAATGCACCAGGCTCCCAAGATAGGTGTTAATACATCTCTTTTAATTTGCTGATTAATATGCTGATATAAGCATGATTGCTTATAAATATGCTTATATAATCATGATTGCTTATAAAATCACACGCAAAATGTTTTTGGAGGGTAGCTGACGAGACAAGTGAAGAAAGAATCTAAAAAATCACTTATCTAAAAAAAAAAAAAATGCTTATATAAGCATGTTTGCTTATATAAGTACATACCACGTACTAATATGATGCTATCTTATATTATCACCCGCATTTCCTCATCTGAATATACACTTTTCGCTACTTTTTAAAGTGCTCCAAAATCGACAATTTTCAACCGATCGAGATGACACCATGACGAGGCACGACTTCACACCTTGGTTTATATGTGTATTAAATTAAAAATCTCTCGCTCAATTCCTTCATACCAAACTCGCGTGCACAATGTACTTAACATCGGGTGAAAATGTTAAAACCGAACATTTTCAAAGTGTTCCAGAATCGACAATTTTCAACCGATCGAGATAAAACCTGGACGAGGCACGACTTCAGACCTTGGTTTATATGTGTATAAAATTTGAAAGCTCTAGCTCAATCGCTTCAGACCAAACACGCCTGCACAAAGTACTTGGCATATGAAAAAAAGTTTAAAATCGACAATTTTTAAAGTGCTCCAAAATCGACAATTTTCAACCGATTGAGATGACACCTTGACGAGGCACGACTTCAGACCTTGGTTCATACGTGTATAAAATTTCAAAGCTCTAGCTCAACTCCTTCATACCCAACTCGCATGCACAAAGTACCCTACTCAAGCGGGACAGACAGACGGACAGACCGACAGACAGACGGACAAGCTCAACCCTATATCCCCTCGTTTTCACGGGGGATAAATATAATCTAACCAAAGGAGTGTTCTTTATGTGACGTAGGCAAGGAGGATTCAAAACTGCTTGGATGTAAAAAGTGCTTCCTTACATGTACATGTACAGAATGTACATGCCGCTCACATAGAAATCATTTTTTTAAATATTTTTTTTTCTTTTGGCTATTATTTCGGTACGCCATAAAATTCAACGTACCCGGCTGGCTTGCGCACTGGTCTCCATAGAAATCCTCGGCTAGTGGCGCACGCACGTGGAATCTAAGCAACGCCACGATGGCGGCCAACAACGCACAAGCATGCGCAAACACGTATTGCGCGCATGTGCGCAAATGGGCGATCGCGGTCATGACTTTGGTTGTGTGTTATCTCTCAGACATTAAAGCACGGATATTTCGTACTTAACGTCAAGACTATCCTTCCATGATTCGGATTTGTGTTAGTGGTAGAATCTATAATCTCATTTATCGGCTGACGATATAGTTAGTATGCCTGCTCATTTGGCATTTTGAAATTATGTAGACTAAGGCATATTTGGTTTAGGCATATGCTATCTAGTGTCATATATAGCTTCTGTTGGCTACCCACATCGAGTCAAACGTTAATTCCGGGGTACTTCAATCGAAATATCAGTATCTAAAACGTTTGTGGTCAACGTCAGGTCATTCGTTTTGTATCCTTCAACAAAATCCTAGGTCAACTTATCCCTTTATCCTTATCCATGCGCTATCCACATGGTCACATAGAATTTAAAGGGAAGTCACAGATTATTTATCATTGTTTTAAATCAACATTAGTTTCATATTTGGATACATACTGTTCATGATTAAAATTTGCGCTTTACATGTCTCAACTAATTTTTTTTATATCCAATCTTTCAGAGTTCGAATTATATAAAATGATTTTTTAAAATGCATTGTAATGAGCAATTTGAAAATCAAAACCACTTTGTGTATTAATTGTTGAAGTAACATGCACCAAATACAAGTCCGGTAATTGTTCAGCTTCATATAAATGATGACAAAAAATCTATAGCGCCATATGACGCCTGTATTACTTTCAAACTTGAGCAACAATCAGTTCTTAGTTTATCATCAATTCAATCGAAACCCACATCAGAAAAAAAATATGATGATTTTAAAAATCTGAACTGTATACACTCTTAAACATACACAAGAAATCGACCTCTTCATTGTGTATTATAACTACAATAAATATTCAAGGCCTAATTTATGTGCCCGATAGGCTCTATCTAACCATCATTAGATACATATACCAGGTATATTTATTTGGTATTTAGGAGGCAAAAACATTAGAAAGAGAAAAAGGGTTGTCTATAAAAACAAATATTAATTGATTTTCATTTAACATATAATGATTGTCTTAGTTTTATGGGATGGTTAGGGAGTCGGTTGTTACCAGTACATAATGCTATATGCTCAAAACGAACAAGGCCGCTAATTCACTTCATAAATTATCTTTTGATAAGTTAAAGCTCGATTTTGTATGAAATCCTATAGGTGTAGGTAGCACAGAGCATGATGACACAACCCTGTGACATATGCAGCCAATATGCTGACATTTTCGGACATCGACAGCGATAAAAAATGACACAATTTGCCAAAAAACAAAACTGTGTCATTTCTGTTGTCATACGCAAAACCACACTAATGCAACCTAATTGCGATTTACGAGAAAGAGGTCCACAACATTAACACGTGTTACCTTATATGTTAACCATGCGTAACCCAGGTTTTATTTACACATTGATTTTTGGCAAGGAATAACCTCTGTATTGTTTTTCATTTCTAATAACTGATTTTAATGCTTAATTGTTAATTTGACCCTTATATCTATATCAATATACCACCAAAGAGAAAGGTGAATTTCTCCAGAAATCCTACTAGTGCATCGCAGCAACTGAAAGTCGCACGACAAACGATGGAGCCTTGAGGCTTGATCTATATAAGAAAGCATGACCATCTCCCTACCCTCTTAACATACCTTCCACAATAGGCGCAAACAAAAACACCGGCGTTGTCTTTCCGCCGGGACTATTACTATGACCGCGACGTCGCCTTGGCGATCCCCCTGAGCTACGTCGTTTTCCCGCTTTTGTGACGTCCTGATGCAACTGCTTGTACCACGTGGGCGTCTTGGGCGAAACCGGCGATGATGACGTCACAGATGATGACGTCACTTGTTTCGATGATGTCACGCGTTGTGATGACGTCACAGACGAAAACCCGGAAGTTGTTGAATTTCTACCGGAATTAACGCCAGGAGGCGTAGCGGGCGTCGCTCGGGTGAGGGCGTCGAGCGACGTCGGGCGCTGGGCTTTGGCGGAAGCGTTATCGGTTGAATTTGATGTCGGGAGTTGGCGAATCGAGAGCGATTCCTTTTCGAGGCCGTTTTCAGTTTCGAGTGAAGGGCCGTGAGCGGTTGAGTGTGATGAGACTTCGATGCGCATGTTGAGATATTAAGGGGGTGATGCTCTTCATAATTTAAACTTTTGTGTTTAGAGTTTTGAGGCAGTTTTCGATTCCGAATTACCTTATGTCAATTGATACCAATAAAGGTAAGTCACTTATCATCGAAATGGCACCGTCGAAATAATCTAGTTACTTCTCTCCTCTGTCTACCACATGCACTATAAAACTTTTCCCAGTTGTATTATTCAATACAAATCCAGATTAATGCGCTAAGCAAATTTAAAATCGAGTTTCTAGAAAGATCAATATCAATGAAGCATTAGAATAAACCGCTTTTGACAGACCGCTATCAAACAATGCACTGAATTGACAATAGGTTCGTTTGAAACAACGAAAATACAATCCAACGAGACGTTTACTCCTTCTAACACAAAAGCAGCGAATTCAAAACCTATTCGACAATAGGTAAGTCCTCAATGGTTAGGAGTTGAACAAAAGAATCGTATTATATCATGTATATCCATTCAGGGAGCTTTGACATGCGTTGGGAGTGGATAGAATTATCGCAGGCCCATTCTTTGCTTGGTATCCTTACATAGGGCAACCGATGGTATTTAAGCCGTAGATTCAAGCTCTGTTATTAGCTGACATATACGCGCACAATGGCCTACTGCATTGTACCGTGAAAGGTCCCTTATGATTAATTCAGTATTCACACCTCCGCGCCCTTTCCAGATTCAATCTGCATTTTTTTGTTTCAAAAGCATCCCTTAAGGGTACAGTTTTCATCGTCTAAATTCGCCGATCCATCAGGGGAAATCCCCTTTAGCCTACTCGGTCTATTCACGATATATTTATATGTACTGCTCTTTCGAATACTAAGCTTAATGCATAATTGAATATTATTTTGATTGCGCAATGGAGTCAATAGCTTTTGACTGCTGTTTTGAGATAAACATAAGGGTTAAGTATAAAGTATCACGAAACAAGTTACATATTATTCTTTCAATTAATCAAAATACTTTGCACTTAAAATATCCAGATACCATTTAAATATCATGTTTATAAACGCTTCCTTTTTAGGAGTTCAAAGAATAATATCAAACATAAATGTGTGTCCATAAGCTCTCTTTATCCATTGTAAAGTGTTTTAAAGTCACTGAAATATGATATTTACAAGCATAATACATTATTTAGTACGGGCGGTGTGAATCTAAGACGTTATCATTTTACACAGTTTAGACACAATGAAGTCTATGTTTAATCTGTCCGACACTTGACATGAAAAATGTGTGTCGGGCCTACTTTTCTTAAAAAAGGAAACCACACTCGCGACACACCGCCTCGGACATAAGGTTCATGAGGCCCCTTATCGTAAAAAGCACTTACGTCTTAGGTACCGCCCTAGCTACTCGCGTTTTAGTTTTATTTATTAAATTATTTATGTCTTGTTACAAATTTCCTTTTTCGGGTATCAAACTTACAACATAAAGAAAGAACGTAACTTTTTGTTGCATATCGAAATCTTATTGCTCGAATCTACCCTGTCTAGATAACACCCCTCCCCGCCTCCCTTTCCACCTTATACGTGCGAGCCCATAGCTTACATTCCTCACGTCTGCGACACTACGATGAATCGAGAGTCGGGCCGTGCCTTATCGGCGAATACCACACGGCACTTACCATCGAGCCGAGGAATACTTAGGTTTTCTTCGGTTTTATATGTTTGGAGAGTCATGAACGCAATGGTCTTTTCGGTATCCTTACATTTGTGGAGTGTGGGTCGTTTGCACGATTTATTATCCGTATGCACTCCCTCATAGCTTTTTTCGTGCAGTATATTGCTTATGCACGAACATGGTCCATTTAAAAATGTTCTAAATTATATATTTTTGACGCCTCGATGTGAAAGGAGTAAGACTCAATAAACGAGATGATGAAAGGGAGAAATATTTAGAAAAGGAGTAAACTAGAAAAATGACCAATTCAAGTCTGTTGAATCGTCAGGATTTATATATGACGGTCAAAGACTCTAAGATGAAGTAAATATTGGGTGACTCATATTGCCGGGTGATTGAGAGAATGAGTGAACAGATGATTGATCGCATGAATGGTTGATATAAATTGTACCTCGAAAGTATGAATGATTAAGAGAATGAGTGACTAGATGATTGATCGTATGAATGGGTGATTGACAGAGAGTATCAGAAGTGCAGATAGATAGATGGATAAAGAAATGAGAAAACATGATTGGCTAAGTGAATGGTTGATTGAAAGAGTGTACTCACCACAACGTATGATCTCTGGTTCCGAGTCGGGTTCACTGCTCGCTACGGGCGGGGTGTCTGCAGAAAACAAAATAAAATACATGTAAATGTAATTAGATATGCATGCTTGATAAAATGATGAAAAACGATTAAATCGATTTCTCTGAATCTATGCTCCGCTAGTTGGGTGACCTAGTGTTCTTTGTAAAGCCGTTTTGTACGCTAAGAACAGCTTTATCCTTTTTGCTCCTTCAGGATATACAAATATAGGTATCCATCTCTCTCCATCTCCCCTCGCCATCATTTTATTTTTTTTTCTCTTAACCACCCATGTTTACCCTTACGATATTTTATCGTAAACACGTAGTGTTCTTGATCCATCTAAACGGTTGACCACTCATCTAATTGCTTACTTCCTTTTCTCTCTAATCCTAACCATCACCTGACAGCATTTCCCTCAGGGACATCCCTCCCCTCTTTTTTTTTAAATTGTACATGTTCACGACCTAATATTTTGAAAGCATACCCCCCTCCCCCCACCCTCTTTTTTCATACGTTGTAAATGTACATATACACGACCAAGCATTTTGCGAGCAAACGCACTCCCACACCCTCTTTTTTCTTTATACATAATACATGTACACGACCTAGTATCTTGAGTATCTCCGGGTCATACTGCATCACGAGATTGACAAGATCAGGCATCGAATCCGCATCCATGTTTATTGTCATGCGTGCATTTCCAATGACCAGGGCATCCAGATCTACCGAGCCCTCAGACACCGACATGGTTCAACTTTTAGACAGGGCTCCTTTTGAAACAGATTTTTTCGCGAAGTGTGCCTCTCAGGAGTGGGATAAGGTAAAGGATTTAAAGAGCTTCTCCTCAAAATTGATCGCTCATGTAGTTGATCACCATTCGCAGGGTATGATACACAGTTTCGAAGGGTCTCCTTTCAAAAAGTTCTCAAAATTTGCCGCCGTTCAAATATCTTAATTGCGAGGTAAGATACAAAGAGTCCAACTAAAATGCCTCACAATTTGCTGTCCGAATAGTCCGAATAGTCGTTCGGAGTTGTAAGGTAAAAATTGTCGTTAAGAAGAGTCTCTTCTAAAATCTTAAACTTAGCATAAATATCTCAGCTGCATGGTGGACGAAGAATACAAATCTTCCTTTTGTTGCAGTATCAATGGCTTTCAGATAGTTCTATTTTGTATCAAACAGTCAGAAAGTTGCCTAAATATCCCGGTTGCAAGGGCTCGTGAAAAATCTCAAATAGAACAGTTTGTTTCAAAATGTTCAAATAGGCTATCAGGTTTGCACCAAGAAGCTAGCATGCAACTAGCACCATGCTGGTTTGTACTTTGGTGACGCTGTTTCATTCGTTAAGGAAAAAAAACGCACTATTGACTATATACTAATTATTATCCTTTTCGTTTTGATCTATAAATCCGTGGCTATTATAAAATAGGAAATAACCTTGATTCATGCAATAAATATATCCCCTCTGTTTATCCTAAATTTAACTTAAACTTAATAAGTAGGAGCACCGCCCTTTAGACATAAAAATACGCGAATTTTCCCTTTATTTTTTACCAGTACAGGTACTCTATTTATTATCTATCCAGATTCAACAGTTTCGAAATCATCCATATTTTCTATACGTCATGTACGATGTCGATCAATATTATTCAATCAAAATATGATTTTTATATGTATGATGTGCTTATCATTTTCCTAGACAGATGATATTGCCTCAATCTTTTTCTTTTCTTTTCGAGGGTCTTATCAATTATGTTATTGTCTTCTTATAGATGCAACTTTAACCTAATATTGAAGCTTCTACATTTGACATATCCAAACTCCTCTTCACAAAGCGATAAAATAGACAAAACTGTCTCTTTAATCTAGCCAACCCTTTTCGCAACCAAGTAGACCAATCACCAAAAAAACTGGCGTTCATGCACAACCAGCAGCTTTTTACGCGAAGACAAACAAGAGACAAGCCATCTCTCTGTTGTCACCCGATCAATACAGATGCTCACTGAATCCCCGAAATTTTGAGAGGAAGGGCCAGGGCCAGGCGGGCGCATAGGGCTTTTATCACAATTATTGGGGTAAAGACATCCCTGGTATCAACCCATCCCCCTCTTTAAAATGTCCATAGCATGATTCAGAGCTTGCTTGTTTTTGGATGGGTTAGGGGTATTTTTTGGGAAAGCTTTGTTATTATTATAATAGGCTGTCATCCGTATATAATTTTTCCACTTCTATAAAAATGACATAAAAGTCAAGACTTATGTTTTTTTTTCTAGAAAATAAATGTTACGTGGCAAATGCTTGTGGTGTACCTTGGATGCTTTGATCACAGATACTATAGATGCCTATCTTGCAAAATATACTTAAAACTATGCATTCATCTCAAGTATTTTGTTGATTACTTCTGGGAATATGATAATTTCTCAAATTAATGAAAAAAATATAATCATCATTCAGCCAAAAATGAGAACAAAGCTGAGTTGCTAAAACAATAAAACTGCTCTTCGTTTTACAGAATTGATTTTTTCTTCTTCTTTTCAATTTCGCTTTTTAGTTTTAACCTTTATCCTACCCAGTTGGTATTTTGTCTGCAAATGTCTCGCTCTAAATGCTAAGGGACCACTCTTTATGCAAGAACAATCCCTATGCAATACATAGATTAATTCGCTGATCAGATATAGAAATGAAACCCCATTCACAAGTATTGTGTTCGGAGAGAAGTAATCTTTCATCGAGCATGTTTTGTATAAGTTCAGATACATGTATTAATCAATGTACGAAACAGGATCATACCTTTACTTGTCTACAACTTCATTCATAATGCTCGTTTGAAGCATCACTCCCGACCCCCTACAGCCAGATCACATTAGACATATTATCAGATTTCTGCCTACCGGGGTAGCTGTGTACATGTGAACCCTCTAAATTCGTGCCATTGACAGAGCGAACTCAGTTCAATCCTACATTCTCCCTATCTTTAAATCTTTCCAACAATACACACCTTTCTTATTGAGTCCTTCTATTCATAACGCATATACGTATACACTTGTATGAAATTATCTATATAGCCCTCTCCTCCCCTCCCTTGCCCCATTCCCGATCCCCCTATAAGCCTTCAAAACCACATACACATGCGCAATTAATTTGAAACACCTACATCCGTTTGCATTTGGCGCCCTAACCGGAAGCGGAGGCGGTATGACGTCACTCAGGCGCCGCGCACCCTCTGGCGCCATGCAAGTGCATAACGCGCCCATAGGTGCTTGGTGCGTCGCGCCTTGACTTAAGGAGTGCGCACTTTCGAGAATAGATGACCGTCCTGGAAGTTCTTTTGTTTTCGGATGTCGTAGTGACAGTATATACAAGGCGTATTTTTTGTTGTTTTGCGTGGTTAGTTGCGGCTGGTTTCCCGTATCATCGGTTGGCATTTGCGCATTTAAGTGTACTCACGAGTGAGTCTCATTTGAGCTTATATAAGCATAAATTGCCTTTACAAAAGCGCGTCAGACAGTTTCTTTAATTGCGAACTTGTCTTCCACATGACAGTGATTGTTTAGCTTCGAATTAAACTACAGTAGAACCTCGTTAACTCGAGGTCCCCGGAACTTCAAATTTACCTCGAGTTATCCGTGAATTCGAGTTAACCGAGGTTTTATAAGACTACCATATAAGAGATGGGACTTCGGAATCACCTCGAGTTAACGAGTAATTTGAGTTAACCGTGCTCGAGTTAACGAGGTTCTACTGTACATGTTCACTCTCCGAAACTACACTTTGTAAGATTTAGGCATTCACACAATAATATGGAATTTTGCAATGATGAGTAATTCCTTTTCAAGCGTTTTATGGAATTTATTTATTTATTAACCATAACGTCTTGCCATCTTAAAGGAGCGTTATTTTCTATCCACTATGCAATGAACCTATATATTAAAGCTTAGGCTATTATAATTATCCGAATTCATGCTTATTCAATTTGATAAAATAAATTCAATTATTATCATATTTTAAACAATTTACTTTTTTAAAGGATGCCTAAAACTATTTTGACACACTTATGATATAAAATGACCACAAACAGAAATTCTACTGTCCATACGTAAACGATAGATAAATAGGGGGCGACGAAATTAATTTTACGACCAGGTTAACACTGTTGAAAACAGTGATAAATTAGCAATAACAGAGGACTAGCGGGAGTTTATTGAACCTGTTTAATTCGTGTTCATTTGGAAAACACAATATTGCAAAATATGGTACACCAGAAAACAATGGCATTATTTAGGGGGTATATTAATACTGTTATCACTACATCTAAACATCGAAGTCATGTGATTTCCTATTTTGCATTATGTCACCGCGCCACAGCGGTAGATAGCAAATTACATTTAGTGGAAGAGCTATTATGCCTCACAAGATGGTATATTGATTTCTAATGTCTGTTTGGAAACATTTACCGATAGACGTAATAAAAACCATCATAACTTTAATTGCGCTTAGCTGTAATTTATTACGAACCTCCAAATACGCGAGTTTTTTTTTCCGCATTACACGAATTTGGATATGAATTCAACATTGGATTTACGGTATAAGTATACCGGTATATTATCATTAGACATTATTGGTATACGCGAGAAAAATACATACCTCCGTTGATTTGTTTGCGATTTCCAGTGCTTGTCGTGACATGATATTGCTTTCTGGGGGCTGCTTGAGGCTGCCGATTCGTGGACTGAAAAAATGGACAAGGTTTCAATTAATAAGTAGAGAAGAGTTAATTTTGCTGGATATTTCGAATTCGTATACTTTTTTAGATTAAGTAGTTTCAAACAAACACAGGGTTATAGCAAAAAAAATAAAGATATGATTCTCTAGCTTTATAATTCGATTTAAGTTTCATCTTTGATTTAATTAAAATAAGTCCATCTTTAAAATGTTTTTTTTTTCAAAATCGCATTTCAATTTAAACCAGAAGGTAATCTATGGAATAAACATTTTCCCCTTGTCCAGACAGATTTAAACATGCAAACGTTGATAAGGAATAAAGAAAAACTATGACATGCATTCAGAAAAAGAAACACATCAGTATCATGTTAATCAAAGTAAAAGCTCTATATAAGGCAAAGAGAAAATTTTCAAGATATTAAGAATACAGTTGAGCGAACGAAATAATAACATATAGCCTACACGTGAAAATCTCAATGAAAAACTAGAAGTGTACTTATTTAAATTCTGCAGGTCCTTGCTTACACTGGACATAAAGACTAGATTGAAGCCATAAAACATAAGATAAGAGCAAATAACCAACCCTTTTATGGGAGATTTTGATCATAAGACGTTTTTTAAGGGGAAATTTGATCATACGGGGTTAAATGCATCACTAGAGTAGAAGCTCCAAGTAACATAGATTTCACTCATAATAATCACGAAAAAATAAGCAATTAACAAAATATTACAAATAAACACGAATTTACAAAACGATTAAAACAAAAAAAAAGTCAGGTGTATCCAAAATAGTGGAAACGATTCATAAAACAAAAGTGTGCATTCGACAGGAGACGTTAGTGAGGAGGTATTGGTTAGTCGGGCTAAGATGAGGAGTTATAACAAGAAGATGCCATAGGATCAAGAGGAGGGAGCAGTATCAACAACTTTGTTTCAACCTCCCTCCGCCCCGTGAGGTATTAGTGGAGTATTAAGTATCAGCAAGGAAGCATTTCCAACGAATTGTGAGGAGACGAGGTAAAGAGGCAGCATGACAACGTCCCTGGCCATGGATGTTTTTTTTTATATTTGAATGCATAAAGACCGAAATCGGAACATGAATGCAGCCTATTACCACCTCTTTCCCAAGCCCCTACGCACCCCAAACAGCGTATTCAATATAATACACATAGACTCTATAAACACATGTGTTTTGGCCAGTCTCACCGCTGATGATGATGCTGTGGCCAGTTGATTGCGTCGCTGTTTCATTCGCTGTTCTTCCATCTGCTCTTCCATCTACATAACACACGTGGTCGATCATAAGAGGGGTTCAAGTGTGAAAAAGCAGGGGTGGAGGGGGTTTCGTGACATGGTTATGGTGAGAGCGAAATGGCGATAGGGTGGTGGGATTTCCAAGATTTGTTTAGGGATGTTTGTGGTGTTGATGGTCAAAAGTAGTGCATAAGGAGTTTAAACATATTATATAATCATTTCAATTAGTGTTTAGGGTGTAATTATCTATCAACGACTATTGCGGTGTTTGAAATATAAAAGTCTAGGGTGGCTGTGCTAGCTTGGGTAGTGGCACGAGATGGGGTCGATCATCCTTGCACTTGCAAACACCTAAATAACTCGTTAAACTTAGTGTTGATTAAAGCACTTTGGTACTGGTAAGGTAAGTTTATTTTGATGATTTTTAACGGTTGTCAATGCACATAACGTAATGAGTAACATAACTAAATAGAGTACATGTAAATATAAAGACAGTAAAACGAGTAATATAATCTTCAATGATTCGAATTATTTTAACATTTAATAATCATGACATGTAATTTCCATTAAATAGCTAACATCAATTAATTATACATTTGATGCTCATTTATCGAGACATTAATTAAACAGATAAAATAATATTTCTTAAGGAAATATGTAACTTAAAATTGATCATGAACCATTAATTAAAAGCAGAAAAGAGATAAGCATCCCTGATTAGAAAACACATGTAACGTAATATCGAAATACCGCAAAACCATTAAACATTATAATATTGAACATTAACAGTGCGCAAATATAAGTACACATAACAATAATCACTATTGGTCAATTTCATAGCCTAGGTCTAGACTAGGTTCCCGTTTGTTATAACATGGAAACATAGTCTAGACATAGGCTCTGAAATTCGCTCTCTGAGTAACATAAAACAGTGGGCTTTGTTTCTTTTTTTTTCCTAAGTTAAAATTAGTGAAAGAGAATGTGAGATGGGTGCGGATGAGAAAAGATGCTAGGTTTGTGAACTGGCAAGATTTCTATATTCGCTCTTTGCAGATAGCCATGCATATTCAATCTTCAACGTAAGTTTGATAAGCAGTTCTATTATTTCCAGTATACAGAAAACCCATCAAGCCACAAACCGTAGCACAGTTAAGTATTTCGAACATGTTAGGTATTTTGAAAACAAATTCAATTTAAATAAAGCAAATTATTTGTTTTCATATGATAAACTTTTAGTATTATATAATCATAAAACTGAAAATATAGTGATATTAAATGTGAAATAAATAGAAGAACAGTTAGTTGAATTTCTTGTGCGTTATCGGTGCAGCATGCTTTTGAATTATCCGGGCTACTGGGCAAAACATTAATACAACCGAAAATTATGAACTTGAAATAACGATTCGCTCAGAAAATGAAGCGCCTTGAAGCGTCAAATGTAGTTCCACGTTCGAAAAATCCGTTACGAAAGTGCTATTCTCTATGCGCTTAATGTTTTGGAGATATAATTTTCGCAATCATCTCACATTCTCTAACTAGCACTCGTACAAGTGTATTTTTGTTTTAGGTAATACATGTTTTGCTTTAAGTAATAAATTAGATTTTGTTGGACAATTTGTCGTTCAAATGATATAATAATCATAATCTAATGAGCAGACACGAAAGATATATTATTCTTAATTGCCAAACATAAAAGCATTGATTTCTTAAACAATTGAATATCTTACGAACATCAAGTAATGAAGGTAATTTTACATCAACCCATGTCCATCTTTTAATTGCGTTAACAATCTAAGATCGATTCTATCAATTTAACACAATGAAACAGCTTAAATAGTCAAAACAACACAAACTACATAAATATGGTGAAAATATCTAAATATCGAAAACACCATACAATGGATGTTTGAGAACACCATTCATTAACGAACATCTAAAAGTGTCTAGACAATGAAGAAGAAGTGAAAAACACTGAAAACATGTTTTCTAGCTGAACACACACTGGTGTGGGTGAAGTGAATCTTCACAATGCTCGCACGTTTCTTTGTTCGTGAGTAAGGTGCCATTAGTGTCTTATTAATTTCAGTTAGCTAGGGAAGACGAATCTTTACCCCGTTAGGCGTTCTTGCTACATTTAAGTAACCATGGTGAGTAACGAAGGGTGAGTGGGGTGGGGGTTAGCTCATCGATTAAACATTCGCATGCGCAATGAACAGGTCGGGGACGTCCCTATTTTTCAGGACGTCCGGGTGTATGTAGACCTCCCTATAAACCCGAACGTCCTTGAAAATAGGGTCGTCCCCTACCAAGGGCAGGGACCGGTACTTACAGCGGGAAGCGGCGGTGGCTTTGCATCCTTCGTGGCAAACATCGCCTTGAGGTGTCCAAAGGGTCGCGACGGGCTCATCTGGTCGTCACTGGGCGTCGCCTCGCTCACGACGTCGATGTGTGACGTCATTGTCGTGGCAACGTCGTTGTCGGCGTCGTCCAGCGAATCGCAGCTCATGTCGTGATCGCCGACACTGACGCCGCCGCAACTCGCTGTTTCGGCCGCGTGCTCGTCGACCGGGGTTTGGAGTAAGTTACCGGCATCGACCGGCATTTTTTGTTGATTACCGGCGACCGGCTTTTTTTGCACAGTGCCGTCGTCGCCTATATGCCAAACTGGCTCCTCATTGACGACTTCTGGTTCAACGTCAACTTTGCCACGGTTGGTTTCGTTTGTAACCATTACCTCTTCTTTTGCCAGAGTGACTGTCACATTTTGGACATTACGGGCTACCGGCACTTTCTGTTGTTTACCGCCGACTGGCACTTTTTGCACAGTACCATCGTCGCTTATATGCCAAACGGGTTCCTCATTCGCCGGTTCTGACTGATATGACGTCGCGACGTCGTCAATTTCGACGTCGTCCATTTTCCTGACGTCCTTTGCAAGGGTGACGTCGTCCATTTTCCTGACGTCCTTTGCAAGGGTGATGTCGTCCATTCTCCTGACGTCCTTTGCTAGAGTTACGTCGTCCATTGTCCTTACGTCCTTTGCAAGGGTGACGTCGTCCATTTTCCTGACGTCCTTTGCAAGGGTGACCGACACCGCCACTTTGCGGCGCTCTTCGTTCTTTTCAAACTTTGGACTTTGGTCACGCAAGGCAACTCTTTGCTGCGGCTCAATTTTAGTCTCTGTTACAACGGTTTCTGTTACAGCTGCAACAGACTCAGCAACCGGAGATTTCGCAGGGTAACTAGTTTTAATGGTTGTTTTGATGGGCTCGTTATTGGTTTTGGGAAATTTCTGGTTGGGACTTTCGTCGCGGTTGAGTGAGGGTGGGTCGGCTTTCGTGGGACTGGGTGAGGATACACTTGTTGGCTGCAGTTGAACACTGCTTACGAAGCTGCTACTGCGTTTGAAAGTTGGTTCAGGGGAGGTGTCCACGATTGCCTGTTTACTTTTATCAGGCGTTTGGTCTGGTCCACCCATAACCAGAGTGGTAGTTGTTGTGGTGGTTTTGGGTTTTTTCGTTCGGTTCAATGCAGCGAATTTCAAAGCGAGTGGGTCTTGTTTTGGTTTAGGTGTTTCGGTCTTTATTGCAGGGCTTATCATTTCTTCCACTACTTCATTGTCGTGTTTTACAACTTGGTAAGAAGTGTCATATTGAGAAGTGCCATTTTGAGAGGACGAATAGGTTGTTTTTTGGACTTCCGAAACAACCGTTGGCTTTTGTATCTCGATTGACTTTTGTGATTCAGTTGACGTTTGTGTCTCGATTGGTTTTTCAATCTCGGCACGTGACGACTCAATATGCTCAGTAATATTCGCCTCAGCCTCAAACACCTCCACTTTCTCAGCCGGTTCATCAGCCACCACCTCTTCCTCACTTTTGATCTCAACCCCAACACTACTATTCCTCTTTGATCCAGATCTGCTCGATCCAGATTTCCCATCAAATCGCCCATACGCAATCTCCGCATGATGATCGTCATCATCCTCAGTATAACTCGTCCTATAACTCATGTCGCCACCATTGCGCAGTCGCGCGTACATATCTTCGAGCGTCTGCGGCGGCGGCGTCTTGACTCGCTGGTCGCCATCGCTAGTCGCTGGATCGTTCGCGTCATCAGTGCTGGTCGCGTCGCCCGTGACGCCGCCAACGGTGAAATAACCGTCGTCGTCCGCTTGCTGTGAGAGCTGTGATAGGGACATGGAGGGGGTGGATGATGTTGAAAAGGAAGTCATGTGTTGGAGCCAGAGGCGCGGCAAAGTACGCGCCGAGCCGCCGGCTCCAAATGGCGCGTTGCACCCATCGAATTGGCGCGTTGGTAGAGGAGGGAGCGACTATAAAACGCCGCAATGCCCCAAATAAGACGCATACGAAAGAAGAAAAGAACGCAAAAGGAAAACGTTGGAAATTAAACATGGTGGACTCCAAATTCGCAATTCGTTCATGATGAGAATAACGCTCAATTATCATTATCGCCTTTAGTTTAATAACAATTAGCTCAATTATCAATATACATGTATACTCAAATGATTGTTGATACTCGCTCAACTTTCATTTGCGATTTGTCGAATCTATTCCCACAATTTTGTATTTTATTTATGTATTTTCCCAATTCGTACGGATTTCATAAATACATGACATACAACCCATATTCATTACAAAATAGACCCCTGTTGGAAAATCGAAATAATAAAATGCCGTAATATTGATTTACAATTATTATTTAATATATCCGTGCACGCGGGTATTAAACGTATATCTGTACAACATATTTTTTTTTTCAAAAACCTTTGACTGAAATAAACAGAAGAAAAATTAATGCAACGAAGCAATATCTTTTTTTTTTTTTTTTTTTTTTT
>LQRL01043771.1:35480-46306 GCA_001703475.1 Hydroides elegans
CCCCTAGCCCTGAGAACCTGATAAAATCAAAACACGCTCGACCGGCTATTCACGTCAGATCCGCTACAAATTTCTAAAGAAAGTGTTGACGTTGTTGACGTCTGGTGGCTCTAAAGTGGAATAGATCCTTCGAGGGCTTTAAAAGCTTGTCGATTACAAATATAGCAAACAGCATTTGTACAATGAGTAAGGCCGTGGTTATATTTTCATTTTGAAACGCAGGTTGTTCTCAAGGTTTCCAATGTGATCCTGATGTGAATTTTAAATCGCACCTAGCATGCCAAAACACAACTAACGTTTTCTCATAAAAAATATATTAGAAAGCACGTCAAAAGCTGCGTTTTAAAACGTAAATATAACCACGGCCTAAGTCCGCTGGGGAAATCCAAGATGGAGATGGTTATTGAGGGATGTTGAAAATAACGTAACTTGTGGTGGTTTATTTTCATGAGGAGGTGTTTCTTTCCTACATCTTTTTAAACAACCATGAAGCAAAATTAAAACATTTGAAGGGATGAATTAACCATTTAACCAATGCAAATGTTTGCAAATGTACATTTTGATATTGATAAGATATTCAAGAATAAAATTATCTAAATGAGAATAGATGTTCATTTCTAAGTGTTAGTCTACTTGAACACGATTTCCTTTTTATTGCGAAACATCAATTGAACATTATCAAAAACTTGGTGAAAGTTGACAGGTAGGGACAATATACAATTGGATAAATATCAGCAATTTCCATCAAACATTAAATTCTTAGATCGAAATCTAAACTTAAGTAAAATCCGTCCATTTATCCTTTCGAAATAAAATCAATTGTAAATAATTCACAAATGAACAAATTCATGATGTCATCACACATTTGGATGAACATTTCTCAGATATCGAACAAAATGTTGGCATAAATATAATATTTTACAGCAATGATCTAAATAAAAGAAATTGAACATTCATTTGTCGGCAAAAACCTGCAAAATACATGTAGATTGATATTGCTCTATAACTAAGTAGGAGCTTGGATCATTGTTGTATTTGTGTAAAAAGATCTCTACCATAAAATCTAAATAAAGAAAGATCGACTTAGCCGAACAACTTGCAAACGTTTATTTTCATATTGTATACAGTCTCACAATCACATATGATGACAAATAAATTTCATCAAAATGCTACCAAAACCTTGTTTTTACAAAGGAGTACACAACGACAAAACATATCCCGAAGAAACTATGTGATCTTTTCTGAAGTGTCTATCACAATTAGCACCTATAAAGTCCGAGAACTACCGAAGTTTTATAATGGTTTTAATAAAACGAAACCATAAAATTGCCCACAAAGGCAGAAAATCTTTTCAAATAAGTTATACATCGCTACCGCATATAACGCCATTGATTAAAAAAAATCCAAGCCAATCGCGCAAAGCTGAGTATATTATTTTCACAACGCATGTACACTTTTGCAAATTTAAAACTATCTTTGTTTATACGTAAAAAAACTAACTTCAATATCTCGCACGAAAAATTAATTTTATCGTTTTATATTAATCATATCACACTTATTTATTATACTGCTTAATATGGTAACTATATCGTAATTGATTTAGTTTTCGGTCATTAATTCTTATATGACATTCGACAATTCATTCATATATATAGTTAACAAACATTACAAGCTACAGTATTATAAATAACTACACATTACACATACTCGACTAGAAACAAAAGCAACACAAACATAATACGGCTGTAAAATATCATATAAGTTTTGAACGGTATTTTGCAAGCAATATTTCAATTTATGAATTGATAACCACATACAGATGTATAAGAAAGTTAAGCAATAATTTTATTTTCTTTGCATAACAGTCAAAAATGCAACGTCAATTTACTATCGAATCCGAATATTAACCTCCCATATATCATTAACAGTATCCATGTGCAAAAAAGCAAAGCTTTCCATGACTCAGTTATTGAATTGCATATAAAATGCAAGTCTACAAGGTAAACGATTACACGTTAAAGCAACACAGTTTTTATGTATATTTACTTGCACATACTGGACAATGAAACCCTGTCTGTATCGCCGTTCCGAGTGATAGAAAAGGTTATACGATTTTTGCGTTTTTCACTCTTGTAATGCTTTAGATACTTATAAATATACTTGATATGAGTAAACAATGTATCATATCTATATGTATAATAATACTGATAGAAGCAACAGCAATGGCTATCGACACAATACAATGATACGCTAAATATACTACTGTCTACGGCAAAAACGCTACTTTGATTTTCCAACCTATGGTTTGGGGAAATATCAAGCGACGTCCATGTATACTTATATGTACAATTTGGGCCAAGTTCAAAGCCTTAGTCTAGGCAAGATTTCCGTCTTTTAAAACATTGAAATCTAGTCTGATCTGAGGCTGTGAAATCGGTGTTCAATGTTTACAAGAAATGCTTGTAGCATCCATCAGGCGTTTAATGTACGCGACGCGAACTATGATTTAATAGACGCTCGAATAACTAGAAACTCGCATTAGACAATACATATTAAAAGGGGGCACTGAACATTTAACCACTCTCACGAAACGGGGATGTTACACTCAAAACGGGAGGATTATTTTTACCTATAGCAAATGCATCTCTGGTTGTCATATAAAACCACCCTTCTTTTTTTCTACTACCGAAATGTATCAGTATTTTTTCAATTTGTGGAGTGAAAAAATTACATAAGGTCTTATTTTTAACGGGAAATGTACTTTACATTTTCGTTTTGATAAACTCTAAGAGCGATGGAAGAAAGGTTGTCAGTGTCTACATGTCTACATGTCTACATTTCTTTCCAAATCTATCGTTTGTTGATAAGTGAAACGAATAACTATTTAGCTAATTAGGCTTATAAAAGTCAAACTAGTCAAACCACATCTCCAAAAAAACACATTCTCGAATGTAAAAAGAAATTAATTACTATGTTCTAAAGATGTCTCATGGATCTATTGGCCCATTGGGTGTGAATTAGGGACTCAATCTCGTTTCCCTAACTCCTCAGGCCTGACGCAATGAAATGGTTGTGGTCGACGTCAGCACGGGTTGACCCGTTTCCATAGCAACCCCACTTCCGCCATATTGTTGTTGTTGCCCATAGTTACCGGCGTCACCATTTTGCATAGCTACGGATGTAGTGTTGTCGCTGCCACCTCCGAGAGTGAGGGTCTGGTAAGACTGTACGGGTTCGTTGTGGCGCAGAGGGGGTGGAGTCATCTCACGAGGGGGTGTAAAGCGAACCAGCTGAAAATGGAAAAAGGGGGAAATAATGTGTTAAAACAAAGATAAAATGGTAAAAGAAAATATAAATAATCTTAACAATGTATTATAACCCAATGTTTTGATATTATAATTACATATTTAACGCGCTTGAATATCTTCAGATATGCCATGAGGATATCGGTCTACAATTTGGGATAACTCAGGATAAAAATAACTAGGCATCCGTTATCTATTTACCTATTCCAAACACTGACAGAACATCAACAAAAAGTTTGATTGGTTTTGAAGATAAAGGAAGGTGTTTTGATTTTGAGGATCTTGTGTTAAAAAGTGCACTTCGGATTACTTATATAAATAAAAATTTATATAAATGGCAAATGGTCCATAAAATTAAGAAAACACAAAAGCAATTTTCGAACCCGCAACATGTTGATGAATTGATAACCGGAACTCAATCCAAATTGAATGAAAAATAATAGTTTTATAAGGAAGAAGAAGCATACCATAGTTAACAACAATTGAAAGGTTGGAGATAACAAAAAGAGGAGTTTCAGTTTTTATCCATAGAAATGGAACGATCCAGAACCAAAACATGAAGTGCTGGTTAACCATTGGACTGGCTTATCACAAATACAATATAGTTTTTTTACAAAAAGCTATTAAGTGCCTATGACGTTAACCTACAAGATCTCAGACAGGAAGAAACATACGAAGAAATTGTTTTAATCTCAAGATACCAGAATAGATGGGAGGTGATTGAATATTCCCAACATGCGTTTTTATTCAATAGTAGAATAGCTATCGGGATACGAGATAAGTACATATGCGAAACATATGTTTTTGCAGCACACAGAAGTTACTCATCTGGATTGAGAGTGGAGATATCTCATTAAGTGGGGATGGAGCGGGAGAGAGAAAGAGATATATTTTCCGAGGGGGAGGAGGGGAAGAGATATTTTCTGAGGTGAGCAAACCAAACAAAAATATTCTCGACTGCTACGGATGAGGTAAAGGTATGTGGCGCTCTGAACCAGGCGCAAAAACACTTGGAATCGGTTCTGTGCAAAAACAGTTAAACATTGACGTTGCTGTTATCGGAAAAAAGCGTCTTAGAAAGAGCTGTCTATTTTACCAGTTTAACGGTAAGAGGTTTGGATCACGATAAATTAGAATATGATCATTTGTGCACAGTACATGGATCAGGGAAAACAAATGTCCTTAAACCCCTTATGCAAATGTGTCTGAATGAACAGGCACTTTGATGCACTAAAGCCCTTCTCAACACTGATTGGTACTCTCCATATATCAGATCGGCAACAAAATAACGAGCAAATAACTCACAAAACCTAGGCAATGCTGAAAACTACAAATTCTTGAACAGCGAGTCAGTATTATGTTACATGGATATAGAAACAATATGAATGTACCCTAACCCTTTCCTTGGAATAACACATTTGAATGATCGATAAAAGAGTTTTTTATTAGGTTAATGAAAGAATAATATTATTAAAATATGATAAATCATAATTTGCTTGACAGCAATGCTAGTGAGTGAAGGTTTATCATTCCAATTTTACAATTTATTCAATATCATGTTTAACATTTGTTATTCTCAAGAGCATATTTCTTTGCAAAAACCAGGTGGAAAACCAAAGCTTGTCTAAAAACTATTAAGGTCATAGCAAAGATCTTTTATTATTTAGTATATCTATGCTCTTTGGTCATAGTAAGTAAGTAAGGTCAAGGCAACCGATAAATCATTGTCTAATGTCCAATCAAGAAGTAGCCACAAGGTGAGAAGTGTAAACAGCTGCCCTATGGATCACTCATACATAGTCAACCAAGGACGCAGACACTGTAAACCAGCTCTTGACTAATAAACTCAAGAAAGCCATGGACCCAAGATCTCTTCTGGTGAAAAAGGAGCAATTGGCCCTACTAAGAAATTAACAGTAAAATAAAATTTTCTTTTGACGGAAATGTCAAACACAGAATAAACTTTTTTTTCGCCGACGGAGACACTGCAAATCGACTCTTGACACCAACGACCGAATGGACCAAATAATGGATAAAAGGACATTATAGAAGCAAGGAAAAACCATTAAACCAGATATAGATAATCAACAATGTCTAAGTTAAGAACAAATCATCTTAAAACGATTACTATACAGCGAGACCGAAGTGGTGAAATCATATACATTTATAGTCTATAGAAATAGCGCTGAAACCTTTAGAAGAAAGTTACTGGAAGACAGAGCCATTGTTTTTTTTCGCAGGATTGGAATATGGAATTTTTCGTTAATCCAGCTTCTGAATCTAGCCAATTACTTACCGAAAACAAACAACTGAAGAGTGAACAAGCAAAATAACTGAAACAGACACATGCCCTTCTAAAACAATGAACGGCGGTTTTTCATGAAGACTCCTAGACTAGCGTCTTTCAATAGATCCTGGGAATAACATTTGCCTCCAATCAAAATGATTAACTGTTTTGAAAATTGAATTGATTTTGTCAATCAATGTACTTACCCAGAGAGTTTGAGCCACATTTGAAGTGAACTCAAATGTATCCGAGACGTGGCAAGGTCAGTAAATGTGACAGTTTGTCTTTTGGGTAAAGTTACGAAAATTGTCATGGTTTAGTTATCCGTATATGAAATATTAACCAAACGTTACGTTATTCTCAATGTAAACCCATCTAAAGTATATCATCATAGAGCGCCCCCATCAAAAAGCAAAAGCAAAGTTAAATATAAGGTAGAGCGTGTACGATTATAATTTATCCTTGTGTGTATATAATCCGAACTAAGATGGATTGACCCGGTTATTCTGTCGATGTTCTGTCGTGTTAGCATAAGTAAGCAGAAAATCGCATTTTACAGTTAAACTAAACTAAAATGTTATGTATTACTCGGTGCTTTATCCATGAGGAAAAGTGAGTATGTGAAAAATATTATCTTTGAACATTATATTTTTCCGTAATCTTGAGATATGCATATAATGTGTTCAAACCAACATGTTAAGTTTCTATCCACTAGCATATCACAGGTTGAACTTGAAGGTGCTCCGTCGTATTGGTAGGTGCAGGGTGCAAAAGATGGTGCAAGGTGCATTTCATCTAAAAGGCGCCAAACTCACAGGATGATTCCATTTTAGGTTAATATGAAGGTATTGGGGCGGGTCGTAGGAGGAGGGGGGGTATGGTTTTGGGGCGTGTCGGAGTTTATGGTTGGGTCAAGATTTTCTAGGGGTAAATGGCAAGGATTGGAGGATATATTAATTGCGAGGGGTTCAAATAAGGGGAATAGGTCAAAACAAACAAAAGTATCAAAAACCTATCATTAAGACTGGCAAGTATTAACGGAAGCGATATAAAATAATATCAATTTTATTCATAAATGGCAATGAACTTAAATATGTGTGAGGCATCAATCATGAAAGGGGCCAGTTTTATTGGAGATTCAGTAGGCGGGCATAGCCTCTGCTAACTTTGGGCGGGTCTTTGTGGGTCTTTTCGGGTTCAGGAGGGGGCTTGTTCTCTTGTTGCTTCTTGCGCCCAAAGCTACGACCGGGCGCATCTTTAGGCGCCTCGCCCTCAAACATAAGAAACTTGGAGCCGAGCTTCTTTTTAATGACCGGGTCGGGCTTGGGTTTGGGCGGTTCGGGCTCGGGCTCAGGGCTGGGCGTTTTCTTTTTCCTCCGGCGTATAATCTCGACTTTCTTGGGCGCACTCGCGATCATTTCCGCTTCGAAAAACGCCATTTTGCTTCCGAACTTCCGCTCGGCGCCATCTTCCGGTTCGGGCTCTGGTTCCGGTTCCGGTTCGGGTTCAGGGCTGGGCTCTTTGGGGGGCGGCGGGGCGGGATTGGCTTCGAACATGGCGAAGCGGGATTTCAGGGTGTTCTTGGGCTTTTGTTGGGACTTTTTAGCGGCTGGGGCGCCTTTGGGTTGTTTGGAACCAGCCTGTGCTTCGGCTTGAGCTTTTTGCGATTTTTGAGATTTTGCACTTTTCTTGACACCTTTTTGACTACTACCACCTTCAGTTTTAGCACCAGTCTTAATCTTATTGGGTTTATGGGGTTTTTCAACGGGAGTGGGTTCAACTTCCGGTTGCACCATGACAAAATGCTTGCGCGGCTGTTTGCGCATCTGGCGCCAGTCTTTTACCTCGGGACACTCCTCGCGCTGTCGCCGCCGCTCTTCCTCCTCCTGCATTGTCAACCAACGACTGCGCATGCTCGCTGAATGGCCTTCCGGAAGCGCCGGCGCGTCTTCTTCTTGGTACTCGAACTCCGGGTTCACGTCGGGTTCGTTCTCGTAGACGCCCGCCTGTTCGCGCGCCGCCTCGATCTCGCGCTGCCAGCGAAGGCGCTTTTCCTCTTCCGAGACGGTCGGTGTATCTTCGGTTGGTTTCGCCCAGAAGGCAGCCTTGTTGCGGGTACTTCCGGCGCTCAGGATGGGATCGTCGCGTCGGTAATCGACGTCGCATTTGACGACATCCGTGCGCACCATAGGCTCGTTTTCCAAGACGCTCGGCGCTTCGGATCGCTCGATGTAGATCTTCTCTTTGGGCCCGCGTGGCGCCTCGTTTTCTTCGGCGTTCAGGAAGCGATTGGCCAACTTCCGGGCACGACCTGCTTCGCCTGGGATCACCTCTTCGACAACTTGGTCTTCGCGAACCACATCCGTTCGCTGCATGGGTTCATTCTCGAGCACCGTCGGGCCACCGTTGACTTCGACGTCCATCTTGAAGCCCTTCGATTCGTACACCTCGTGGCGGTTCTCGAACTGGCTCTTGATGCTCGACGCCTTGCCGCGCTCAATCTGCACCGATTGGTTGACATCGTCGCATTCACGAATGACATTATCTCTCTTAATGGGGACGTTTTCGAGAATGATTCCATCTTCTTCGCGGCACAGCTCGATAGGGTTCGCACGCTCGGTCGGCTCATCGGTTTTCGTCGCGAAGTACGTCGCCATATTTTTAATTTTCCCGCGCTGTACGCGCACCTCTTCCTGCTGCTGGTTGTTGATCACTTCCTGTAGCGGGGGCGCTGGTTCGTTCTCGATCACCACGGGATTCGCGTCGCCACCTTCGTAAAGGTTAATAGGCGCGCGCTCGATCTGCTTCTCCTCGGGGTTTATGAACTTGTCCTTCAGCGTTGCAGCGTGGCCGCGCTCCGGAAGTACGTTAATTTTATCATCGGATTCGCGCGCGACATCCGTTCGCTGCGGTGGCGCCGTTTCTAAGATGCATCCTTCGTCTTCGGCTAGTATGACGGGCGCGCGTTCCACTTGTTTCGTCGCTGTGATACTCTGCCAGTCACCGGCGATATTTCCGGCTTTTCCCGACTCGATCGCCTCCATATCGTTCGGTGCTGCGTCGCTTTCGCGTACGACCCCTTCGCGTACAATGGGTTGACTCTCGAACACTCCGGCTTCTTCCGATTCGTATAGTTTCACCTCGATGCGCTTCACTTCATGCTGGTCGGGGATCTCCCCGCTCTCGAATATCGCGCGCACGTTCTGTGTGACCTTGGGAGGCGGAAGTTTCTCGACCTCTTGGCCGCGGTTCACGACTGGGGGTACGGGGCGGTTGGGGTCGGGGTCCCACTTGGAGGGCGAGCGCGCCGAGCGAGTGCCTTGCGATTCGCTTGACGCTTGACGCTCGAATGCCTTTTTGCTGTAGTCGACGCCCACGGACGAGTAGGCGAGCTGTTTGGAAAATAGAAAACAAATTATGTCATGATTAATTATGTAAAGGTTGTTATCTTTGTTAACCATGCATTGCCAATATAGAACTACGCAGAGATTACACATTAATATCATTTCACTGGTAATACTTGTAAACGTTACTTGTAGCAAAAACATGCCTATTTTTAACGCAGAGGATAAACAAATTCATTTTTTTGTGTGCTGACGCAAAATGGAATCAAGAAGTAAGATAAGCACAGATAACAGTCGCTTTTCGTCTATGCTTCTTTTTTAAGGCGATCTCGAAATTCGCTTCAACTATTAATTGTTTTTTTTTATTCGAATAGATTTTGATTCGATTTAGATCTAAATGAAGATGAACAAAAACAAAGATCAATAGATAAGTAAAAGTTCATAAGTGAGAACTTACATTTGAAAGCTAATCTGGAGCTATGCGTGATTCTTAAGAATAAACAGAGAGTTTCGGATTTTTCTTATAAATCGCACTATTTCCGGCGAATACCAATATCTAGTTTGTTTATTAATTAATTTCGTTTTTCCCCTTTTAATCTAGCTTTCCAAAATATTTGCTATTTCAACTTATATTGTTTAATGATAAATTCATTCCTCCTTTGACACAAACACTAACTCTTTTGACATCAATATTCATTCGTCTTTATTTCATTCAATTTTCCTCTATTTTATATTTTTGATGTTCATGATTATTTCCGTTATTTCCTTTATAGTTTTATAAATCTTTATTTTCTTAAGGAATTGAATCTAGTAAAATCATAAACAAATAAATTCTAAACCTGTAAAACACATTTAAACTTTCAACACTTTTATTGCATTCCAATTTCTCATTCCATTCTTTTTTCAATTTTATTTTTTCATAATGTTTCATTTTTTCTTTGATTCATATTAATTATTTTAAATATATTTATATAATTTCTATCATCCTTTATTTGCCATTGATTTATAACATTCATTTTTATATTCATTTCCTTTATCTACTTTTATTTTCATTTTTCCTCATTATCACTTTATACATAATTAATTCATATTTTTCCTTTATATTTCAATCAATTTTTCTCATCGGCACTCCATACTCATCCACCAATCTCCATAGACAATGGGCTGTGTATTCTTTTGCACACTCCCATCAAACTCGAATTAGGGGAGATAATACAAGCAGTTTACTCGCAAGTTTCTTTCAACGCTACGTCTTGTTATGTCAGCCGTCAGCCTTTCTTCCATCTCGGATCTTCCTTAGCTTGGATCCTCGACTAGTTTGCGAGCTGAGGAGCATTGTTGTGGTATGTGTAGCGAGTCTGTTGGCTTGTGCATCAGCTATGGTTGGTTGCGCTTGTTGGATGCAGCAAGCAAAAGAATTCTTGCTAAGGCCTTCTTGATACATCATAGGAACACCACATGAGTTAAGTTTGTCAAAGATGTATTAAAATGTATGTTACATGTATTTATGACATCTGCTACGGTTGGTTGCTCTTAGAGGTTTACATTGAGGAGAAGGCAAGTTGCTCACCTTACATCTACTTTTATTTGTTTTATTTGTAGCAGAGGCGTCCGATGGATTTTGAAAGAAATTATATTTACCATAATGCCGTAAAAGTTTCTAAATATGAAGAACATCTTTTAAAATCACAGGCTGTCTTCCAAGGACTTTGATAATTTTCAGAATCATTTTAGGAATATTTTAGTGTAATATTTTGAGTATTTTAAGAATTTTAGGAATATTTTAGGACTTGCAGGAAGAGTAGACAGCCATTATTCTTATTTAATTCTTCTTCTATTTTTACTTTAATTCTTGGCAGGACGGGGGGGGGGGGTTGCGTCGGGGGGGAT
>LQRL01043771.1:57052-72259 GCA_001703475.1 Hydroides elegans
TTGTTTTATATAGCAATTATTGTTACATTGAACCAATACATTGGACAGTTTCATATCCTCTATCAATGCGAAATCTAAGATACGAAATGATAAGAAATGCTCTCATTGTTTTATATAGCAATTATTCAAAGGGTCAGGCGAAAGGTTTATGTTTTTTTTACACTCATCATTGTTAGAGGTTGATTTATAACATACCTAGATTGCTTCGATTCGTCGAATTTTTTGAGAAGAAGCAGGAAAATATCGCGGTACTCGATCATGTAGAACACGTTTCCTGCAATGAGAAGATAAAACAAGCTTTTAAGCCCTATGCCAAAACCTGAATCTAGAACAAAAGAATTTGTTAACAAACCAGAGCATGTGTTATACTAAAACTTACGTATAAACCTCGATAAATTTTTATGCGTTTCAATTATAAAGGCTATTAATATGCTAGTTTGAATAATGAAATAACTGAATTTTGATCTCCTTATATTAATTTATTTAACCCTTTCTAGCAAATCCTGAGGTTATAAGTTTGACGTCCCATTCAAATTTTAATATATTTGTGTTTGTTGCTATGGTGACACACCCACCTTTGATGACGTCAGCGCTGTCTCTGACGTCACTCTCCTTTGATTGGCCCATTGCGTTGAGCGTGTGCAGCAGCTCGAAGTAAGCTCGCAGCGCAAGTTGCATTCTGGAAGTGCATAACAAAAGAGAAAAAGAATCAGGGAAAGGAACAAAAGCTTGAAAAGCAATGTTCGACTAAATAATCGACAAAATAAATAATTATTTCGACAAAGTGTTTCGACAAAATTATATTTCTAAACCGGTCCCAAACCAGGGTCAGGTTTGTGTTAAAGAAATTCAAAGCATATGACAGGTACTTGGCATTGGGTACTCTATTAATTGCTCCCCACACTTTCTTTTCAACCAACCACACTAACCCACTCTCCTCTATTCAATCATTCCTTGCAAACCCTCTTTTCAACCGCAAGCTAACTCACTCCTTCACACATTCTCCAAAGAACATACCTGCGCGACCAGATTTTGCCTTCTTTCTTGTTGGCAAGGAACATCTCAAAGTAGTTCTGTAGATTCGTCTGGATGTAGTGGAAGGCCGTCACTGACATCGTTTCGCTGTGTTGAACGAAAAGAAAAAATCAAGAAGTTATTTATTAATCCACATTTAAAGCCGTAGGACAGTGTACATATTTAATCATTCATATACGGGAGCAGGCATTTTTAATCGAAGTTAAATGATGTTTCATTGTTTTTGTGTAAATTTACTTATTTTCCTGAATTTCGAGATTTTGCTATATCCTGTATCCGTCCCCCTATGGTTAATTTTCCATATACGAAACAACGGGCATCATAGCGATTTAAGCCCTCTAAACGGATTAAAGGGGACCATTACAGGATATAGCCCAAAAACCGTAAACAAAATCCATCAAAGACCCTTCACAACACGATGAAACAAATGAAACCACAGAGACAGAAACAGCAAATCAATATACACATAATTATCTACATGAACATATCATGTGACCAAGTTGATACATATACTTTTATATACAAACATATTTCTCATACAATGATTCGTCAAAATCAACAATATTAAAGTGAAATCGATACAAAATGATTGCAATATATACATATAAAGCTGAAAAGGAAATCGACGTAATTGTATCATGTAATCAGAAACATAAAAGGAATCGTCTAGTGTAATCAGATATATACAACTGTATATCACTGAAGCCTGCAATAGACAAAAAGCATGAAAAAAAATAACGGAAAAAATGTAAAGGAAAGACGCACAAACATAAACACTCAGCAATTGTAGCATTGTTCAATCATTATACGCAGTCGGTTTATTTATTTCATTATAACATTATATTTTGCAATATCTTTATTTGCGTTAAACCACATTTATTTGGGGGTCGTAACGACCCGACAATAAGCGATATACAAAATAGGCTGTGTGTGATTATCCCCGAGCTATACGATCTCGGGAATAGCGTGAGGGAGGGGCGGCACTTCACACAGAACGCACACACGAGGATGAAGGGAGGGAGGAAATGGACGAGGGATGAGTGGGACAGACCTTTGTGGCAGGAGTGTCGCCATAATCTTTGTACCACTGCTGGCCACGTTTCTGCAATGAAATCACCCAGATTATTTTAATATCGAAACCATTTTAACGCACCACCCTTACATGCCTTTCCCACCAACCCATTCATACAAAATCCCTCCCCTTCCCGGTGTTACACTTTCATTAATATCATACTTTTTAACATACAAGAAAACTAGGTCAAAGTTAGTAAAAACAAGAGTGTATGAATATCAATCGACGTCTAGAAAATATATTCTTTTCCATGCAACTAAACACTATCAAGAAACTTTATATATCATATCGGATTAAGATACTTTATGCAACAAAAAACACGCTTGAAATATGTTGAATATAATATATCGGTTAACACTTTAAACACCCTGACCTACTGCCACATCAGATCAGAGAAAGAAAGTGGCTGTTTAGTTTAAATCTGATAACCTTTTTTTGCCAGATTATTTTCTAGACTTTCAACAAACAGCTTACTTCCTGTCGGTACTTAACAGACTCCCAATACCCCACACCCCTCCCAACCTCTAACCAATGGACACGTGCTTATTCAGCACCTAAGGCTGCAAGCAACAAATCGCGCCTACTAATTTACACGTGACCAAAATGTGCCTAAGGCGAGAAACAAAATCCGCCTAAAGCGTATACCAACTAAAGCGCCTAAGGCTAACCTTCCAGACTAAGGCTGGGCGAGCGGGTTCTTCTTGGCTACGGAATTGGTCCACGCGGTACACCTTGACGGCGGATTCTCGGGTCCTGGGCGGAAGTGACTTGGATCGGGTCACCGCCTGTTATAAAGGGACCCAAGTACCACATGTTAATTAGGTGTGAACACGTGCTAGCTCCAGCGTTCAATACGTGTGAGCACGCGCATAACATGTACCTTTTTCGACCGTACGTGCTTACAAAGAAACGAACTGGTAATCAACGTACACATATGTAAGCTTATCTTTGTGCTCATACTTGCTTCAATACACATTTTATTGTAAAACGTAAAAACGTAATTTATTTTCCAAAGAATGTATGAAATGTCCTATTACAGTTTGTAGTATAAATAATTCGTGATAATAGTGGTATTTGTATGGATAAATAATGTAAAGTCACAAAAGTATTTGACCTAATTGAAGTTTTCAAGTAGATAGCCACTTAAAAAGTAATGTAATGAGGCCGAAAAATTGTATCCTTATATCTTAATATCTCAAAGACCACCACAAGCTGCTTTAAAGCTGGTATTAGCTGTTACTACTACAAATTAATACGATATTCGAGAGCACAACTCACATATATGTGTCAATAAGAAATAACATTTCGACCCACAGAGCGCCAAGAATATGGGGCGCAAGAGAATATCAGTTCGTTTCCATATTGTTTCATTAGTTTTAGTTCAGTACCGATATTAAAAGATATGTCAAATAAATCGTGAACCTATCCAACCGATATCAAGCCAAAGATTAAACAAAATGATACCCCATTTTTATATGACAATATACCAAAGCCTACCGATCGCTTTTTGCCGCCACCACTGGTGGCACCACCGGCGCGATTTTGGCGCGAATTTGACACGTGTCTACTATCACGTGCTTCCTCATTATCGCTCACATCATCGTCATCGTCACCACGTGCCGCCTTGCGCGAGAGTCTCTCGAAAAGCGCGCGATTATCGCTCATGCGCGCCGACACGCGAATGGCTTCGAGTTCCTGCCGCAGGTCATTCACTTCCGGTTCCGCCTCAGAACCGGAAGAGTTGCCACCGGAAATTGAAGCGCGACTTTCGATTCGCTTTTCTCTTTTCTTTGAGTCACCGCCATCGCGACTGCTACCCTGCTGAGCGGCCCAAAGTAAGCAAACATGCATTAGTGCGTTTCTCTGGCTAGGTGTAAACCATAAAAGGACAGAAAAAATGGTTATCGAAAAAGAACATTTTTTAAGCGAGATCGGCAGACATTTTGGCCATCGGAACCCGTCAAAAGGCCCGGGCCGATTTCCGTTCTCGAATTAATCAACCTCTATTGTATCATAGCTATCACAGTATCATAAGCCGGCAAAACCAGTTTTATATGATTGTTATCACACTTATCAAGTACTGAGCGAGACTGACAACAAGAAGAGTTATATTTATGCAATATCGACAAGTTCAAGTATTTTCGGTTTTGAGTGTGTTTAATCTGCGTGTATATAATTATACTATATTTCGTACGAATAATAAACAAGCAATATGGCTATCGAGAGGGGACGTGCGTTATCTTCGGTTGATCGATATAGCAAAAGCACCAAAAAAACACCCGATAAAGGGAAATTGCAGCGACAAAAACATCAGATATAAGAATGCACCTGAAGCCATGCCTGCCCAACTGAATATCCATAATTAATTCCGTGATGTATCAATCAATTTTTAAAAGGAAAATTCAATTGTGAAACAAAAGCACAAGCAACCGCATGATAGTGAGAAATCATCCAATTATTTCACTTGCAACCAAATCATTTTGAATCTGAGTAAATATCACATGCGCTGTTTGTCAAACACAGTAATATTTCATCAATTCATAATTATTTTATTAGATGAGGGGTCCGTTCAAAATTGTCCATCAGAATATAAACTTAACACTGAAGTATGATAGTGTTGTTAAATGCAAATCATATGTTTATGTGTTTATATTGAGTTAAACATTTTTCAGGTATCATTAATTGATTGACACACAGCAAAATGAAATCGATCCAAAGTCCCGAACCGTGCACCACCTAGGCATAGCGTCGTGCAAAACACAATCATTATGAATATATCATTTTTTTTATTATAACGACTTTTGGATATGGGCAGGGGTGACGTTATCATGTGACCTATTCATCACGTGAGTCGCATTTGAATTGAAGGTGTGCGGGCAGCGATAAGCAAACTGTACAAGGTTATACAAGGAAACTGAATGGGAGTGACAAAATCCGTAGGAAAAATTTTCAAAGCAAATATCTGCGCAAAGACCAGGGGGTAAATCGTTTTACAAGTGTCCTATACAAGATGGTGCAAGTAGCGTTGATATAATCCAAGCGGTAAGCAAATTGATCAGAACAATTTTCACTTCAAGAAGCGAAAAACAAGGCCACACATTTCTGTCGCAAAGCCTTCAAAACGAAAAGCCATGGCATATTTTTGCAAGAGATATGCAAAACGCCCTAAATGTGACGTCCTCATATGACAGTTGATTGACTCGCAAGCAATACCGATGTATGATTATCCGCAAAATCTTCCATATGGTGCTATAAATTGTAAGGTATGGGCAGTGTATGCAATCAAGTCTATATGGATTTAATACGAAATCATCATTAGGCAATGTACACGTGCCTGGAGATCCAGGTGCCAGTATATGTGACAGGAAGCTACATGACCAATCTAGGGAATCTTCCAAGCGTGCGATGTCGTATGGATATGTGAGTTTATATTGAAGCTGGTGTGTGCGGTATATACAGCTTGTGATTTGATTTTTGTTCCTTTTCTATATATACAACAGCTTGCGGTGGAGGAAATGGATCAGTTTTGTGACCCTCACCTTCTTTACAACACGTGACTTGCTAGACGAACTCTCCTGTCGCGAGACACCTTTGCGACTACCTGAAGAGCTATCCTGGCGACGAGGCTTTTGAATGGTATCCCGTGATGAGCTTTGGACCGCACCCTTGTTGGGGCGGGTTTGAGCGGCGGGTTGATTTTTGCGGGGGCTTTTGTCAGTGCGGGTAGTGCGAGAACTACTCGCACTCTCGCGGCGGGTGGTGCGGGGTGAGGGCGGACTAGAATCGCGTCGCTTCTTTTGACTTGTATTTTTTGGACCAGACCCTGGTTTTATTTTCGGTTCTGGGTCATTTGGTTGGGGTTGCTTTTCGGTTTCAATCTTTTCTTTTTGCATTGTATTCTTCTTCGCGGCGGGTTTGGCAGGTTGTGGCTCCTTTGGTTTAGGTGGCGCTTTACCATGCGACTTGGCTTCAAACTGTCGCATGAGTTCAGCTAAAACCTGTTGCTTGTAGTCCCCGTCTTCTCTCTCATCACCGCTATCGGAGGAACCGCGTTGTTGCATTTCGATTCGCTCGGTCTTTGTTTGCTTTCCGATCGTCTCTCCATGTGATGGCGGCCCAACGGTGTTTTTATCTGGGGTTTTCCTTGGTACTTGTCCACCACCCGATTTGCGGTCGTTCATGTTTGGTGATGGGTCTCGTTGATGTTTAGGCGGCAGTGGATTTGTTATTTGCATGGGTGGTTTTGGATTGGATTTAGCGAGGTCTTTATTGGCATCATCGCTGTCACTATCATCAAGGCGTTGTCTTGGCAACGATGATTTGGCGTTGTTCTTTACAATTTCCTCCTTCTTCCGTGGTTTGTTCTGATTAACCTCTTTCGGTTCTGCCTTACTGCGCCATGGACTACTCTTCACTGTTGTACCACCGCCACTTTTAGGCTGCTCTTTAGTTTTTTCCGAGTCCTTATCCTTATCCTTAGACGCAGCTTTGCTCTTCTTGACAACCACGAAATCCTCCGGATTATCCGACTGACGCGACTTTGTTGAGCCACTGCCCCAGAGGAAGTTCTTTAGACGCGAACCTACTCCTTGTTTCGTTTGTTGGGCGGGGTCTTTGCTTCGTTCATCTTCGTCACTGCTCGCTTCGGCTCTTTCCGGAGATTGGCCTCGGACCTTGGCCGCGGCGGGAGCGGCCATCTTTGCTTCCGGTGACTCATCCCTTTTCGTTCGGCCTGTATCAATCGAAGGCTTATCTTTTGTGATGGTTGTTTTCGTTGTTGTTTTCGAGACGACACTCGACTGTGTTTTGTTATTCGTTCCTACTTCCGGTTGATCGTTGCTAGGCGATGACCCGTTTCCAGTACGCGATGATCGCCATGGAGACGACGCTGCGCCCGCACCAACCGCACCTGAATCGCCCGCGACCGATGATGAGAGCGGGGGCGATGGGAATTTTCGAGAGGCGCTTGGGGATTTAACGGGGATTTTGCTTTTGCGTTTGGAATCAGGGGTCTTGGGTGGGGACCTGTTTGTGTCGGAGCCTGATGCGTTGCTATGGTCGCCATCCTCCTGTTTCAAAATACACAACACCCTTCATGCATGGCAAACATATATCCCGTATTCTGGATTTTTATGAAGCACATTTATATGACTTTTGAAGGCTCACCAGCATTATCCAATGTGAGCGTTCAAATACAGAATAGCGCGAAATATGTTTTTATCTCAGAATTCGCTATGTCTTTTTGTATAAACATACAAAATCCAGAATACGTAAGGAACACAAAGGACATCATACATTTGTATTCATGCATTTGTTTTATGACAATAATTGAAATTAACATTTCAAATGATAATTACATGGGTAAACAGTTTATCGTATGGCAAAACACCCTCAACAAACGCAATCATATATGCATACAATACAGCCCGCGCATATTTTCTGGAATCGATAAACCTGATAAAACAAATTTCAAAATGTGAAAACGACTGCTATTTGATTGAACAAGGCTACAACTGCTTTTTAAAAAGAAAAAGAAAAGTGATATTAATCAAAGTCCTTCTCCGAAACGCAAGCTCTCATCTCATATTTGTTAAAATATATCAATTACACTTAAAATATATTAGAAAACGGCATGCGTATAAACAAAACGGAATAAAACACATAACAAGTATAAGAAAACAAAGAAAAGCTAGTGCATACACAAATCGAAACACAAACACCGTGCAAGAAAGAGTACAAATAGAGATAAACTAATAAGACAACCTGGAGTACATTTAAATGGAACTGGAGGAGAGGGGGAGAGTGAGATGAGGGGTCTGAGGGGATCGGTACCTGTTTCTTGACGACCGACGCGGGCGGTATAAGCGCTCCACTGGCCGAAAGTTGAAATCCCCCAAAGGTGGGTTGCGCCCTTGGCGGCGAAGGCGAGCGTTCGCGAACGCGTTCCTTTTGTTCCGTCTTTGCAGCTATACTCGCTGGTGGCACTAGGGCGCCCGATGCCGAAATCTTCAAGCCACCAAAGGTCGTAGCCGATTTTGGTTTCTCAGGTTCTTTATGTTTTTCGATTTCAGATGTCGTCTTCGTTTCGGTGCGTACGACCGTCGTTGTGACCGTTTCCTTTGTGACTGACGCGGGAGGAATAAGCGCACCGGAAGGCGATATTTCGAACATACCAAACTTATTTGCACTGTCCTTTGATGAAGCGCTACTATCCGACGAGCGTTTCTCGACTGTGACCTTTTTCGTTGTTGTGCTGCTCGTTTTATCCACGTTTTTCGGTGGCAACAAGGCACCCGACGGCGAAATCTCAAAGTCACCAAACGACGTCGGTTTGTCGTCCGTTGACGTTGATGACGTCATTTCCACCTCGATGACATGCGCGCCTGCTGGCGCCGCCGAGAAATCCATTTTTCGCCGCTCTTTTTCGTCGTCTTCGCTGTCGCTCTCAGGGCATCGGCGTTCTTCGATTACTTCCGGTTTCGTTTCTACTTCCGTTTCCTTATTTCGTTCGTCAACACTTGAGTCCTCCGCTGTTTTTTCTTCGAAATCCCTCTGTTGGCTGCTTTCCTGTTCTACTTCGGGTTCGCTTTCTATATCCGGTTTTGTTTCTTCATCCGGCTGCCGGTTTTCGATTTCCGGTTGCGCTTCGTTGTCACTCGTCGCCTCGTGATCACTAGGCTCGCGATCTGAAGCCTCGCGCTCTTCAGTCGCGACGGGTTCTGGTTGGTGGATATCCGAGCCGCCGTCGCCTTTTTGTATCTCGGGCTCTGATTGGTCCGATGCCTCGTCGCTCTTTTGTAAGACGGGCTCTGATTGGTCGAGAGGATTGGGCGAATCAGACCGGGCAGAGTGGGCGGAGTCTGCTGATGATTTGCGACGTGATTGGTGCGTGGTTATTTGAGTGACAGTGGGTTGTGCGATGTCCTCACTTGTAGAGTTAATCTGGTAAAACACATGCAAACACATTTAACGTCATGCGAGAACGATAACCATGCTATGTATCCGGTCACGAGTGGCACTTGCCTTATGAATCTTATAAGTATTATCCGACTATTATTTATTCGTGCATTTATGTTCAATATTTCGTGCAATTAACTATATGATTAATCTAATCTTTAACTTATTGGGTTAAACAACAGTTATCAACAAACTTGATCTTAAATATGTGATTTTAATAAATATTCATACATTTATACGTTATTTTTTAGGTTATAAAACTAATCATTAGTCTCTAATTACAAACAAAACATACTACAACATCATGCGATTATCAATGCAAGCAGTTACATAGTGTATACAAAAATACAGGCAAGTAAGATAGAGAGATCAATATTATGTTATCCACAGCGACTAAATGACAGCATACTATAAATCCATGGTCGTCGAGCGGGCTTTATTCATGTAGTTGCCTGAATCAAACTATAAAGCGAAAAATGGTACACCGACGGCAATTAATTATCAAGGCACTCGAGTTTTGTAATGTGTGTGTTCACTATGTGTGGTTCGGGAGACACTACTGCAGCTAACTTGGGTCAGGAGATCGGGTCCCATTCACTTCATACATTCACACCAACGCATGTTTTCATCCTTCACACATACACAGAATTAGGAGGGTTCCATACATGTACAATAAGATTTGAATGAATTCCGAAATAAATCTGAGTAAGTTCAGAGTTTGGTCAAGACCTAAAAGTTAAATTTCATGTGTAAATGCATGGAAACCTTGCCTTTACATTTTTCCATAAAATTTTAATTAAGACTGCATAACACCGCCCATACACACAGTTATTGTCACAAGGCTGATTGTATATTATCTCTCGAAAAAATTCCTGCAAATCATGAATCCAGGTTAGTAGCAATTCAAAACCGGTAGCCCATAGTCATAAATAATTTTCGTATTTATTTGGCACAATCAAATTATGATAAATTGGGTTAAAAATATATGTGTTAATAATAATAAAAATCATAATAAAAGCTAAAAATACCTCTTCCTCGGTCTCACAACAATTGCCCATGTTAGTGCCGCTATATTATTCATATCCACATTATTCACACTTTTATTCAAATTATTTGATATCTTTCAATATATGTTCTAAATATAAAAGAGTAAAATAAAATCGATGAATAAGTAAAGATTTGTATTGAAGGGCCTTGAAATGGGAAGATTGAAAATGTGCGTGAACATAGAAAAAGAAATAACGCGTATGCGTAAACACGCATAGATCGATATTGACGCATGTTTCAAAAGTGCGTAGATTTTTAAGACGTCAACTTGATATTAAATATGAAACATAGGACATCAGTTTCTGAGCAAAACTTACATAACTATTAACATTTTTCACCGGCATATATCAAATACAATGTAAATAGTTTGTCCTATATTGCATATGAAGCAGTATGGAATAGTCGTAGATAATAGAATTATCTTGGAATGAGACTTCATTATCATAGGACATTACGAGTGGTGTGTGCTGCAATTTCAAAGTATCAATATAAGACTGCAATATCTAAACAAATCACAGTAAATGCAAAATGGTGATCATGTTTGCTACAAGCATAAATCAAAACTGAACATGCAAATCAACGATAAATAAAATATATAAAAGCCTGTATTAGTGAGTAAAAATTAATTTGCTTTTTGCCCGTACACCGGTGCGAGTTAAAGTATGATGAGTCTAGAGGCCGAATACCTGTGACTGGAATAAGTCTCTCTCTTTGGTAATCTACAAATAACAAAAAGGTTTCAATCGATGGTTCGTTACAATATCGCTTGATAGCAACATACAACAAACAGTATTTTTTCAGTTTTCAACAGGTTTTTTACAGAAACAAGTAATATATAACTCAACAAAACAAGAAGTTTCACCAAAAAAATCGTTATTGAAGGATAGGAATCGGAATATGTAGATAAAATCACTTTCTTTATATGGAGAATTGACGATCATCAATTTGCAAAATGTACGTGTAGTACCTGGACGTCTTGGCGTTCCGGAGATGGGCTGGATTGACGTCGTTTAGGTGATAAACTGGCTTGGCGTCGTTCTGGAGAAGGACTAGCCTTGCGTCGTTCAGGAGATAGGCTGGATTGATGTCGTTCCGGTGAAAGACTAGATTGACGTCGCTCAGGAGACGGGCTTGCCTTACGTCGTTCAGGTGACGGGCTTGATTGGCGCCGTTCAGGAGATGGGCTCGACTGACGTCGTTTAGGTGAAAGACTGGCTTGACGTCGTTCTGGAGATGGACTGGCCTTACGTCGTTCAGGTGACGGAATCGACTGATGTCGTTCAGGTGAAAGACTGGCTTGACGTCGTTCTGGAGATGGACTGGCCTTACGTCGTTCAGGTGACGGGCTCGACTGACGTCGTTCAGGTGAAATACTGGCTTGACGTCGTTCAGGAGATGGGCTGGCCTTACGTCGTTCAGGAGATGGGCTCGATTGACGTCGTTCAGGTGAGGGACTGGCTTGACGTCGTTCTGGTGACGGGCTGGCCTTACGTCGTTCAGGAGATGGGCTTGACTGACGTCGCTCGGGAGACATACTTTCCGATCGTCGTTCGGGAGACAAACTTTCCGATCGTCGTTCAGGAGACAGGCTTTCCCGACGTCGTTCAGGAGACAGGCTTTCCCGACGTCGTTCAGGAGACAGACTTTCCCGACGTCGTTCAGGAGACGGACTAGCTTGACGTCGTTGCGGTTCGGGAGACATGCTCTCCTGTCGTTTAGCCACTTTAATTTCCAGTTCCCGCGTCACCAACTCATCCATCCAATCGTCGCCATTATCGCCCGCTGCCTCCTCGTCGCCACGTGCCTCTCCCAACATGGCGTCCATCGCATCACGTGGCTGTGACTTCACTGTGACGTCACTGGTTTCTGTCGTCATGGCAATCTCTTCTTTTTCTCCCTCGCTATCACTCATATCTTGCTTTGTGACCTTTGTTGAGTGAGTGACCTCCGTGCGTGTGACTTCAACTACCTTTGTGACCTCTATGTGACCTTCTGCGTCGCTGCCATCGCTATTATCTCCACTCTCCTGCTTAGCACGTTGTTGACCTACGCTGATACTTTCGGCTACGATCTGCTGTGCTACAGCCGCCAGCCCATCTTCCTTTGCATCATCTGCATCGTCATCCGATGAGGCCTCCTTCTCCTTAGAAACGCGTGTTTCTTCCATGACAACGGTTTTCTCTTCCTTAGCAACGGGTGTTGTTTCCATGACAATGGTTTCTTCCATGTTAGCAACGGGTTCCTCTGCGGCCATAGTAAAGGGCACGTCCTCTTTTATTGGGGACTTGATATTGAGGTCGACGTTCACTTGACGTGTAATCAGGTCGTCCATGAAATCGAAGGCGTAAGGGTCGACGGCTGATGGCGCCATTAGATTGGACGTCGTTTTTGTAGTGACCGACGTCGTTTTGAACATATCGCTTTTCTCCAGTTCCTGTGTTGGGTAAAAAGAAATGAAAGGGGATGCATGCATAACTCAAAAGGTAGAAACAAATTGCATGATAAACATATGATCTATAAATTATGTAGTTGTTTAAACAGTTTAGTACTCGGCCATCTGGAAAAAAAGTATGAAAATTATGACACATCTCGCCTCATTTAGCTGGTCAATTGTTGATGCTACATGTTGTACTTCATCGAAATGATCATCACGTTTTAGCCCTGGAAGAAAATGTTGAAAAGGTACTGTAAATTCATCATCAAGTGTAACATACAAGAAAAGCACAGCTTGTGATTTATCCATAGAACTTTATCCAATGTTACTGACAAAATGAAAGGAAAGTTACATCAAAGGAAAAAAAATGCAACCAGACATGAGACCAGAAAATGTAAAGACACCTATTTTAGGTGTTTTATTTTTATTTTTAAGTGTTTAGCAAACCGTATATACGATATTGCAACATCTCTATGGTTATTTTCTACAAAGTTTCAAAACATAAGTACAGTTTATTCGTACCACAGTTCATCAACTTTGAAAGGAATGGTTAATTTACCCATACTTATTATGGCTTACAATAAACTGGCTTAACTAAACGGCTTAACCTAGGGGAACATATTTACAAGTTTAACATGGAATGAACCAAACTCCTTATACATATATCGCTATAGACAAGGATATAAAATAGTTGGGTCAGATCGGTTATAACATAAAACAGATCATATTAACGTATTTGGTTAGAACATAACACGAAAAACAGAAAGCGGTGTATTGGTAAGGCAGCGCATCTCTACCCTGCTATTAGGCTATCACAGCTACTGTAAAAATGAGTCACACTAATTGGTTGGTGCACGTGGTTACACGATGATCACATGATTTGGTTATGACGTCACGCGGAGTGCAGATTAGCACGTGGTCATATCACGTGAACGTTTTGAAGTCACATGATCGCGGCTACCTGGAGTTTGATTGTGTGGCGTGCCTGGAAGCGTTGCCCGGGCGATACGGGAGGCCACTGTGGCAACGGGGAGGTAGTGGCTACCGGACCTGCCGCCTGATCAAATCAAGATATAGGGGAAAACGGTTGGTTTGTGTGTATATAATTATTAAATAATGCGTGCAAAAAAAAACATTAAAACTTGAATCAAATGAATAAAAAAAAGCCAACAAATATTTTTTCCGATCTACATTACAAGTATGAATGTAAATAATTCGTGAAAATAAGAAGTTACAAAAAAAATACATATAAATATACATAAACTGGTGATCATCCTGGTGCATTGCCTAAAATAAATTAAACCAAAAGAACAATTAACTATAGGAAATAATCAAAACAAAACATGAATCTTTAAACGAATGTCTCCAAAACCTACATCGAAAAGCCACATCTCACTTAAACGGATAGCAATACTGAAAACATCGATAACAAAATGAACTATGTTGCGGGACAAACAAAATATGACCAAATGCAGAGGACAAATGAGATGGCTCAACCGGAAGAATAGGATTCCCAACTTACAGCTAGGCGACTGTCATCGCCATTGCTTTCGTACGGATATGGCGCGGGTGTACGCGGGAGGGGTGGCGGTCGCTTATACAAGGCACTACCGCGCATGTCAAAATAGTCGCCTTCGCCATTACCACCCCCATACACCTCATAGTTATCCTCATCCTCCTCATCGTCTTCTATTATCGCCCCCTCACCCTCGAAACCACCGCCGCGCCCATACACCGACGAATTAGTGTAATTCGAGCATACTTCCGGTTTATTGTCCAAATTCGGTGTCGCGGGATTCTCGTTGGTTTCGCCGCCGCGCTCATCGATAAATTCAAACTGCGTCTGCGCACGAATGAATTGAGAGCCCGGTGGTTCTTCCGGTTTATTTTTATTGTCTTTTAGTTCGTCGTTTTCATGAAACGTAACGCGTTTAGCACCACCGCTTTGCATCTTTTGAGCACCATTCATTTCAAAACAATTATTAGTAAACAGGGCCGTATGCGTACTGACATAGGTCGTCGCATCGCCTTCCCGGTTATTCGTGACAACGACGTCATCATAAATACCATCTCCATAATTATGACCTATAGGTCTACTCATAACACCATCGACGTCGTACAGCCCTCCTCCCCTGCCGTCATACGTTGCCGCGACGTCATTAAACCCAGCGACGTCACGTAAACCGCCGGCGACGTTCGGCGACATTGGCGACACAGCGAATTCGTCCCAATCGGCACGAGGCGCTGGCGATTCGCGCATTGAACCGATCACGTGATCAAATGCATCGGGGGAGGCAGATGGCGAGGATGGCGAGGCGAATGTCACGTGGGGTGGCGAGCGCAGCGGGAGTTCGGTAGGGGGCGAGGGGACTAGATTTCCAGGGGTTGGTGGTCCGTTTTGGGGGGTGGTCCGTGAGAAGGGATATGCGGGCTTGTAAATAGAATGTGAAAATAGGTTGTGAAATATCAGGGCTGAACAATACCAGGGCTCGAAACTCATTTTTTCCGCGGGGGCCCAAATGGCCCCTGCTCCTAAAAACGTGGGGGGCCAAACCAAAGTTCGGGGGCCCGAAAATGTAAATATATGTAGGAGGTTCGAAAATTTTAGGGGCCCTTTGGGCCCCCGACCTCAAAAAATGGGGGGGGGGGGGGGTTTTAGAAA
>LQRL01043779.1:3599-16644 GCA_001703475.1 Hydroides elegans
CTAGCCGCTGCCAACGTCCACAGCATAAAACCGTGACAGCGGCTCAATTTAGGTTGTCGCATCCAACGGATCTGTCAGCTTAAGGATTTAGTAACCTATTATTAGGATACGCGAATGCTTGCGTGAAGCGTGAGAGACATGACCCTAAGCTATGTTTTCTAAAAATACATTCATGCTTGCATAATTTAAAGATAAAAACAATCAAATAATTTTCTGCAATTGTTGCCCTTTATATTAATGTAAAAATATTTACAATATAATTATTTTATTATCGATATGAACTTTATAATAGGTTATTCTTTATTTGCCTCAATCTCTCTTCATATTACAATCTAAGGTATTTCGTTTGGCTCAACTATATCATATAAATAAATAAATTGATATCACAGTACCTTCACTTTTGTTGAAACAATTGAAATGAATCAGTTTTAATTAATCCAGTTTATTGGCATCCACCAGTGTAATACTAAGTTATTTCCTTGTAATGAAGCCAGTTAATAACTCCGGTTTGCGCTTCTTATTTTATTAATTTTTAATTTATTTCTATATTCAAATTATGGTCGGAAGTGACAAGGAGACCACTAGCACATAAATAAATCTTCTTTGAAGGCATCTTAGCAACGCATTGAATGAGCTATAAAAATCGTCTGGTCGCTCACGTATGAACTTCCTAGTGATGTGGTTGTCAACGACCCCATCGATCAAAGCTTCAATCAAGGAATCCTGTACCAAAGGGTTTTTCCCTGTTGGTTAGGATATGCTTCCTGACCAAGTGTCCGTATCCTTTCGGCGAACGATTGGATCGATTCGCCTCGCTTTTGCTTGATCTGCCTTAGTATTTGGATAGCCATGTGGCTTTCCCCCACATCACTACATTGAGCAACTAATGCTCGTCTGATGTCCCTCCATGGGGCCGCAGGGTGGTTTCGATTTTTTCGAGATTTTCCATGACTCAAAACAGAGAGCCTTGATCGTGGCATCATCTGCATTTAGAGCGCCTGAGATTAATTCAATGTCGGCGAGCGACTCCTAAAATCGGCGTAACCCGTCGCCATTAAAATCAGGGATCCTTTTCCCCATCCTACCCGCCCTCTTTTCCATTTGGATGTTGTGGAACGCGTTTTGTAACGCACCCAGACCCAACTGCCTCTCGCTCTATCGTTGCCAATTTCTGTTGTCGAGGACTAAGCTGTTTTGGCACATATTGAATGACACGTTCCCCGACGGAACATTCCTGTGTCAATACTGCACCGACCGCTTTCACACTAGAATCAGTATACAACTTATAAGGCTTAGATAGATCCGGATGAGCTAAAATTGGAGCTTCACATAGTGCCACTTTAGGTTTGTCAAAAGCAGTTTGACAATTGTCACTCCATGAAAATTTTGCATTTTGCGAGTGAGTTGGGTAAGAGGCTCTGCTATATCACTTAAGTGATCGATAAACCTGCGATAGTACGAGCACATTCCTATAAATGAACGTACCTCACGTACCGTCTAAGTTTCGTATCACCTTGGATCTTTTCCGGATCAGGGTGAATACCATTTGCAGAAATAATGAACAAGGAAATTAACTTTGTCTAGCACGAAGTGGTATTTGGTTGGCTTCAGTTTGAGGGCCGCTTTTCGCAAGCGTTCAAAGACAATTTTCAGATGTTGAAGATGCTCTTCAAGGCTTGAAGAGTATATCAAAATGTCATCAGGATAAACACACGTGAAAATACCAAGAGTTCCAGCTAAGACACCGTCCATCAAGTTCTGGAACACGGGTGGCGCTGAAGTCAATCCAAAAGGGAGAACATTAAATTCGAAAAGTCCACGATGACAGGTAAACGCTGTCTTTTCCTTGTCCTTCTCTTCCATCTCAATCTGCCAATAACCGCTCTTATGATCAAGACTAGAAACATTTCTAGCACCATTAAAAGATGAGAGCATCTCAGAGATGTTTGGCAGAGGGTATGAATTCTTGTGGGTCATCTGACTGATCTTGCGGTAATCGATGCACATGCGTCAGGAACCATCCTTCTTGGGTACTATTACAATGAGACTTGCCCAAGGGCTAGTACTCGGACGGATGATTTCTGCTTTGATCATGTCACCGAGCGCTTTATCGATTTTTGGTCGTTCTGAAAAGGGTGTCCTGTAGGGTTTCTGTCGGATGGGCTGATGATCACCTGTATCGTTGGTCATCTTCACTTGTCCTGTTCAGCCAAGCTGAAGATCTCGCCACGGAAGGATGACGGAACTTTGGATAGGTCTATTTTTGTTTGTGTCTGGTTTGTTGGCTGAACGGAACGAGTCGAACTACTAATAGAAACTTCTTCTATAGATGGTCAACCTGTTCCGCTATGGCAATAACCCGATTTTTCCGGCAGTGGAAAATACGTTGAGTGCCATTTTTCACAATGTTGGCTGTATTTTTAAAGTTGGCTAAACGTTAGGGGACAGTAAACCTCACGGAAGAGTTTGCTGTTGTCCAGCGGCGTTAGAATATATTCACCTGTGGATTTCTTTGGAAGAGTACAAGGAATAACTACCGATGAAGAAGGTGGAATTATGATAGATTGCGCACACCTAACTGTTTTTGCTTGTCTTTCACATTTATCTTGCAAAGAGACTATTGTGCTTCCAACAGTTTTCTTGCTGAAATCCCACCTTGCGTTTATAGCATAAAGGAAATCGCTACCGAAAATAATTGGGTTCTTCATGTGACTCACAACAATGAAAGGGAAGGACATTTGCTTGTTACCTAACTTAAATTTTACAGAAGATTTTCCCAATATCTTAAGATCCTGCCCCGTCACGCTCACCAACCGAAAATCAGACATTGTCTGGAGCTTTCCTTTACTAGTTTTCGGGATTTTATTATAGATATTTGCTTACATTAAGGTAACGTCAGCTCCCATGTCTAACAAAGCATTAACGTTAAACTTGTCAAGCGTAACTGAGCACATCTTAAGATATTTTGATTCTTTAAAATTAACAGAACGAATTTGTTCACCTAGAGCCTCGTTCTGTTTCATGGCTCTAGGCGCTTTTAGTTTGATTGTTGTTTGTTCTTCTGATTCATTTTTCGTTTTCGGCACTCTTTGGATATGCCCAGGTATATTACAATACAGGCATATCGGTTTCCCATCTGGGGTCCACTGTCGTCTGTCCTTTTGTTCTCCTCTAGCCTATTTGTTATTATATTATTGAACGACTAAGTATAAATCCTCTTGCATAGACGACTCATGTTATTTCAGTAATACTTCTCTTTGTGAACATTTCCTTTTCGGTATCTGGTACAGTATTTGTTACTATAGCTACAGTCATGGCGGGTTTAACGTCGAAATTGTCATCATGCTTGTATATGTCAATCTTCTTAACCGTCTCGTTCCAAGACTAAAAAAATTGTTTAAAGTTTACTAATATGTAGAAAATCAGTAGTAAGTAGTAAATCAAGGAACTTCTGAGTCAAATTACCAATACACGATATAAAGTATAATATCTACCATTAGATGGAACGAGACATAACCTTCATATGAAATACGAATTCAATTAAAAGTAACTTGCCAAATAGTTCGGTTTGAGTTTTGTACCTTGATATTCCCAAGGATACTGATAATTTCTATATTGATTGATGATTGTGCTAATAAATAAACGTTTCTTTTGATATATTGCACAATATGCATACTTAACCGCATTAAATATATTTTTTTTTGTCGCACGCAATAGCTTGCTATGGCTGAGAGTGCTTATTTTTTCTCAATATACCCTGTTTCTTTATCGCTATTTTCCCGTCAATTTATTTATCACTTGACTTAAATAAAAATTGTGTAATGAAATGCAATAAGCAACACTTCCCTTCCATAAAACACGTACTCGTGTGTTTAAGGGGTAAGGCACATCGTAAATCTTACATTAGCAAATGGCTAGATTATCTACTTAGGTATAAAATATTTTCACAATCTGCACAAGAACCATGATATGCATGTAAATATTATAATATAAGAGAATCTGTGAAATGGCATTATTTAAAATCTTAGTCTTAACTTACCGGATCTGAAGCCCTGCTCAACCACGAGTCCCATGAATCGGTAAAGGAATCGCTTGCTTCAATACGGATTTCAACCTTCCGGTGCTGGCCTTGCCGCTAACCAGGTTCTTAGGTTGACCGTACCGTACCATAAAAGTCAATTTCGAATACATTATCTCGATCCATTTCCAAAAATATGGGGATAATGTTTACTTCAGCTAGAAATTCGAAAGGAATATTTTGACGCAATTTTTCCAAACTGAAAATTTATTTCCACGAAAGGGTAGACTGTCTGATCTTGTTGATCGAACATGTGATATAAAGGAAACGAGGAACGTGAACACATGAAGACAAACAGCCAATGATAAACTTGTCAACATTTTGCACTAAGCATCCTCATTCTCAGCACAAGCACTAGATTACTTTTAATAAATTCTAAATATTCTTTTAAAATAACATAGCCTTACTTAGGTTCATTTATATTAGTGTTCTCACATGCAACCTCTCTCTCATAAAAAATATTTAGCCTATGAAGGCAACTATCACGGGCGCGTTGAGGTTCTTCTTTCTTGCCCTTCCTGCACTTTAGGGTGTGACATGGGCCCTGTTTCTTGCAGAATCGAATCAATAAAGGCCTCATCGCTGAATAACGCAACAGTGAAATGTTATATTAATATAACTTTTTGATTTTTTTTTACATTAGACTGAGTTATTTTTTATACTGTATTCTTAACTAAAAGATATGATAAAATCATATAAATTTATTCCCTTCTGTTTTATCAAAAGTGGGGCATATCTAAGCCAAAATTTAATATATGAAATTTTCTCGGAACATTCACCAATTATAAATCGGATAGATTAACTTATTTAATATGCTATTGAATTGTTTTAATTTGAATTATATACTTTTTAACTATTATAATGTGCAGAATGCCCTTGGACTTTAAGAAGAAATATACGTCTTGCATACTAAAACATACAATAATGTTCCAATTAGTCTTTGTCTGCTTTTATATCGTGACATTAAATAAATATAAATAATTAAATTAGGTTAAATTTGGTATTAATACTGATATTTGATATATTCGATTGCAATAATTACCAAATATTAATTTGAAGTGGAGAGTGCAATCACCAGTCCTCAGAGCTTGGTAAAATAAAGGAGATAAAACGTAAGCTAGAATATACTATCGTAATTAATTATCATATTTTTGTGACGAGGCTTTTTAGAGGTGTATGTAAATAATAAGATTTCGCAAATACAACAAAAGGGTATTTCATCGACGTTTGAGTTACATGTGAACCAAAACTTATTTATGATTTAACACTACTGCCAGACTTATTCTAATTTATTTATCACCCTGGTTCCTTATGAAGTTAAATTATTGATAAGGAGTATTAACTTGAAGTGGAGAGTGCAATCACCAGTCCTCAGAGCTTGTCTTTGCTAGCAAAACATACACCCAACTATTAACAATGTTTTAGAATTTGCTCAACCTGTGTCAAATAAACATGTGTATCAGGAATAATGACTTGAAGTGGAGAGTGCAATCACCAGTCCTCAGAGCTTATCTTTTTGAAATCTTATTTGACAGGCAAAATATGGTAATACTATTTATCATAGACTTGGTTGGTGTGTTTAGAAATGTAAATTATAATATTTTACCTTGAGGTGGAGAGTGCAATCACCAATCCTCAGAGCTTCTATTATCTTGTACTACTTATAAATTCGATTAAAGACATGCTGAAATCATCATTAACTACAATAACTTACCATACCATTTGAAGAGTGCAGTCACCAGTCGCCAGGGCTTACCTTAAATGGAAAAACACTATTGTAAATGCCGCCACATATTATATAATATTATAAAATAAAATGAAAAAGCTGTTTATATGTAGGAAGGCTATTATCTCATGTTTTGCATAAAATCAGCATAAAATCATGTGATGCAACATAGTCAATCATCAAGACCTTAATATAGTTTATGACACATTAAAGTTAGGAGTTAGAATACATAACTTTGAATATTTGTATTAATAACATGAAGTGGAGAGTGCAATCACCAGTCCTCAGAGCTTATATTCCTACATCCGGTTCTAATTAATCGTAAAAGATTGAGACCAGGTTGGCTCGGTACGTCTATAAATGTTAATGAATATTGATTAACCTGAAGTTGAGAGTGCAATCACCAGTCCTCAGAGCTTATATTATCTCGCATTATTTACCAGTATTTGTTTTATTCATAATATATTAAAATAAGATAAGAGAAGATACAATGACCGTCTTGCATTTTGAACACTTCCAAAATGGGTTACAATATTTCACATGGAGTTGAAAGCATTGTGATGACCTACATGTCAATATTGCGATTGTGACATATATTCGGTGATATCTCTTCACACTCATTTGAGCGACATATGTGGCAGGTTACAGAAAAAGTGAGCTGCAATTGGCATGTGTATTTGTGAGAGTATTAATAACCACTTACGAGTTGTATATGTTTCCCAATTTCAAACTGGTCCCAATTTCTTGAAACATCAAATTGTGACAAAATGATTGGGGGTATTGCAGTTTGTTGAACCTTTTCGACATTTTGTTTTTATGACACTTTACGCTGCACAATTATTGCATGGTTAAGCCTAGGAAGATTAATATACTTCCTCGCCACATCTTGATTGTCAAAGTCCTTTTTTTTGTCTTCATCAGGGATTTCACGAAACACGGTTTTAAGGTCTTTGGTGAGTGTTTATTCTTCATTTTGGGACAATGCCATTTATCGTCAAACTTTACACTGTATGTTGTTTCCCTGATGACATTCCACTTGAAACTCTTCGACCCACAATTATGTATGGTATAGGTCTTTCCTCTTCATGCATGTTTTGTTTTACGGGACATGTCGCCTAAGGGTTTGAGCTTCACAATTATTGCATGGTTAAGCCTAGGAAGATTAATATACTTCCTCGCCACATCTTGATTGTCAAAGTCCTTTTTTGTCTTCATCAGGGATTTCACGAAACACGGTTTTAAGGTCTTTGGTGAGTGTTTTTTTTTTCATTTTGGGACAATGCCATTTATCGTCAAACTTTACACTGTATGTTGTTTCGCTGATGACATTCCACTTGAAACTCTTCGACTCACGATTATGTATGGTATAGGTCTTTCCTCTTCATGCATGTTTTTTTTACGGGACATGTCGCCTAAGGGGCTGAGCTTCGCAATTATGACATGGTTAAGCCTAGGAAAATTAATATACTTCCTGGCCACATCTTGATGGTCGAAGTCTTTTTTGTTCTTCGTCGAGGATATCACGAAACATTGTTTGTGAATATATCGGATGCCCAATGGGATATATATCATATTGGTTACCGGTAGAGTACAGGGAGGTAAAGTCGATATTTTTTAATTTTCCATCCCTCCTAGTTTTATAATATAGCTGTGAGGCATTAGTCCTTCCACCACGGGGATCTAGCCTAAATCAACAGGGACTTGTGCAATACAATTATCTAAATTCAGCATATGTTTTCTGTTTTTGGAAACAAAAACTACAGTTCGACTACAGTGTATCCAAGAGACTTTAAATACGTTTTATCTTAAATCGTTTATGCGTAGCGTTGAGAAAGCGACCATTGTAGGCATGTTTCGTATTTTCACCATCTACAAAACAGATATTACAACCATGCCAAACGCAACCGCTCTTTTCAAATGCAAGTGTGTCATAATTCGGGGTACTGGGCTAAATGTTTTACTTTTTAGATATTGGTTTGATTTAGTATTAAGCAGTCCCGTGCTTCTTTGTTTCCTATTACATTTTGTTACCTTAATAGCTCTATATTGACATCTAGACATACGACATCAAATATTTTCGATTGATAATTAACTTGAAAGGGAAAGCTTATCTTTCTTTCCTTTATTTTTCCTTATCATAGACTACGTTGGTTGGTTCAGAAATGTAGATGATAATTGATTACCTTGAAGTGGAGAGTGCAATCACCAGTCCTCAGAGCTTATATTATTTTGTAATATTTAAAAATCGATTAAAGACATATGCTTACAATACCTTACCATTGCATTTGAAAAGTGCAATCACCAGTCGCCAGATCTTATCTTATATTGAATAACACTATTGTTTATGCCGCCATATATCATATAATATCAAAAAATGCAATAAGAAGATGTCGAATATTTTTGGAAGACTATTATCTCATGATTTTTCATGAAATCGTGTTTCATTAAAATGATGCAACATTCTCAATCGTCAAATCGAGTCCACAGTGTTAAGATAAATTGGTTTATTATATGATACATTAAAGTTAAAGCGTTAAATTACATCAATATAAATATTTGTATTAATAACATTAAGTGGAGAGTGCAATCACCAGTCCTCAGAGCTTATCTCTCTACACCTGGTTTGACATATGCTTAACATATTGAATCCAGGTTGGGTTGGTACGTCTATAAATGTTAATGAAGATCGATTAACCTGAAGTGGAGAGTGCAATCACCAGTCCTCAGAGCTTATATTATAGTGTATTATTTATTACGATTAAAGGCATATACTGGTATTTGTTTAACATATAATAGTTTAAAATAAGATAAGAAAAGATAAAGGATAATCTTGCATTTTGAACACTTCCAACCAATAAGTTCAAAGCATCGCGATGACCTACATGACATTGTAATTGTAACATACCTTCGGCAAGTGACGGGCTATTGTATGGATGTTTCGTAATTTCACTATATGCAAAGTAGATATTCGAACCATGCCAAACACAACCGTTCTATTTTAATCCAAGTGTGTCTTAATTCGTCGTACTGGGCTAAATGTTTTTAGGCATTGGTTTATTATAGTATTAAGCAGTCCCGTGATTCTTTGGATAAGGTTATTTCTTATCACATCTTTTAAACTTAATAACTCTATCAAGACCTACGACATCAAATATTTTTTGTTTGATATTTAACTTGAAGTGGAGAGTGCAATCACCAGTCCTCAGAGCTTTAAATAATCAAATTTATATTAAATTACATGCCTTCAAGCAATAGGTCAATCGATACAAGAAAGAATAGTCGCCGTCTCTGAGGCATTAGTCTTTTCACCAAAAATGCTATCACGGGGATCGAGCCTAAATCGACAGGGACTTGTGCAATAAATTCTCTAAATTCAGCATAGGTTTTCTGTTTTTCGAAAAACTCATGTTCCCATATTTCGACTACATTGTATCCAAGATGCTCAAAATAAGTTTTCTTTTCAAGCGTTCATGCATAGCGTTGTGCAAGTGACGGGCCATTGTAGGGATGTTTCGTAATTTCACCATCTGCAAAGTAGATATTCAAACCATGCCAAACACAACCGTTCTATTTTAATCCAAGTGTATCATAATTCGTCGTACTTAGGCATTGGTTTATTATAGTATTGAGCAGTCCCTTGATTATTTGGATAAGGTTATTTCTGATTACATTTTTGAAACTTAATAACTCTATCTAGACATACGACATTAAATGTTTTTGTTAGACGATGTACTTGAAGGCTTCATCTCTTATTGTGCATTTTATTCTTTTATTGTTGTCTATGTTTTCTCTTTCTGACCTTACCATTGTTATATCTCTTTATATGGAATTGTTTGACCATTTCACTCGATATTTCATCTTTATTTTTCCACAAAGAATTTCTCTTATAAACATACAAATAAACCGGTTTGCCGTTATTTGGTACACTTTTTTATTAAATGTAATGTATAATTTAGCGGCACGTTATTTTATCTCAGTGTTCACCGCTAACCTATATTGGCTAATAACAATGCCCGCATTGTCGTCTTGCCAAATGTCGGATTGTTCCTGCTGTGCTATATCATTTGTGGGAGGTTGTCGCTATTGTGATTAAATTGTTTATATGGTTTAACCCTTCGCATGTTCACGGGTGTTTTTATCACAGTGGACGATTCGCGAATAGATAATTTAAGTGCTCCTTTCTTAAGCACGTCGATGATCATATACGGTCCTATATATTAGGGTAACCATTTCCTTTAGGGGCTTTTTCATTAGTAATCATGACGATATCCTACTTTATATTTCGGGTCATTTTCATTGAGATGTGAGGCATACCTTTTTTGCGTCGTGTGAGCATTTTAATTGTTAATTTCTTTTGCTACTTCTAAATTATTTAAGATTTCTGTTAAGTAGAGTGATTATCTCGATTCGTGTATTCTAATGCATAATTTAGATTTTCATTCGGTTCTCTGCCGAACATACAGAAATATGGGGAAATATTTGTTGTTGCATTAATTGAAAAGTAATATGCCATACATGCTGATCTTAATAAATTAGACCAATTATTGTGGTGGTTACCGAGCGTTCAAATTATATATCAAAATCTGTTAAATTAATTATGAAATGTGTATCCTTTGACATACCGCATAAGGGTCGTTTGATCTATCGCATGAGGGTCGTTTGATTCATCAGAGTTCATTAACACTGCTATTTTGAAGGATTACCTGACATTTGACCATGCCTTTGTACAACTCCCAAAGGGCCCTTGTATTTCCTATCTATCTATTTTCCCCCTTTGTGAGTTCCTGTACCATGTCCCTCGCAACAATATGAGGGCTACAATACTCTTGATTAAAAAATGGCTTGGCTTTGTCATAACCTTCACTTTGTTCTCGCAAAATAGAGAATTCAATTAACTCGTTGGGCTCCCCCGTACACTACTGAATAAGATAATTCAACTTTACCCTATCACTGGAACTCCTTGTACGAATTTTGCATAAATTTATGCTCTCGCGTATTCATTGTGTTGGCATGGTGTTTCCTGTTTGGATTTTGCACATGTATTGCAAAGTACAAATATGATTTTCTTGTTTATTTTGGCTGCGACTACTGGAAGAAGAAGTCGACGTGTGGCTATGATTTTGCGTTTCATCAATCCTTCATAGTGGTAAATGTCGTTCAACGATTCCGTGATTATTTCTGGATGTCCAAGTGATACTTTTCCAGTATTATTGATATAAGGGTAAAGTGAAGTTACGTCATAGTATTGGATATGTTCTTCATATTAAGCTTCTTTGTACAACCTAAAGGCCTCTGTTCTTCCTCCAAAGAATGCATCCCGCGGTTCAAGTGACGTCGGGATTTCACAACCATAAAATCTTTCACACCGGGATTGATAGCTTCATCTTTGTCAAAACATTTTATACTTTTCCAGTATTATTGATATAAGGGTAAAGTGAAGTTACGTCATAGTATTGGATACGTTCTTCATATTAAGCTTCTTTGTACAACGTAAAGGCCTCTGTTCTTCCTCCAAAGAATGCATCCCGCGGTTCAAGTGACGTCGGGATTTCACAACCATAAAATCTTTCACACCGGGATTGATAGCTTCATCTTTGTCAAAACATTTGATACTTTTCCAGTATTATTGATATAAGGGTAAAGTAAAGTTACGTCATAGTATTGGATACGTTCTTCATATTAAGCTTCTTTGTACAACGTAAAGGCCTCTGTTCTTCCTCCAAAGAATGCATCCCGCGGTTCAAGTGACGTCGGGATTTCACGACCATAAAATCTTTCACACCGGGATTGATAGCTTCATCTTTGTCAAAACATTTGATACTTTTCCAGTATTTTAGATATAAGGGTAAAGTGAAGTTACGTCATAGTATTGGATACGTTCTTTATATTAAGCTTCTTTGTACAACGTAAAGGCCTCTATTCTTCCTCCAAAGAATGCATCCCGCGGTTCAAGTGACGTCGGGATTTCACGACCATAAAATCTTTCACACCGGGATTGATAGCTTCATCTTTGTCAAAATCACATTCCCATATACCATTGTACACCAGCTTATTCTATACACTTCTTGTCTAGTGTATGCTGATATAGGTCCCTAATCGTCAAACTACTAACATGATTGATGGTATTCGGCTTACCGTGGAAGGCAAATCCAAACACTATGCAATTGTAGTATGGTTATTATTTTAATTTTATTTTATACTGTTTTTATATGGCGCCATACCATAGACATGTTCACGGTGCTGAACAATACTGAACACATTTAGAAACTATATGAGAAGATGACTAGAAGCTTAAATCAAGAATACGTAGTTAATACTTATAGCCGTGCATTGTAAAACATATATATTGAGCTTGATACACTATAAATGCATTTTTTTTTCATCAAAAGTTAAAATAATTACATAAAAGAGATCATAATGAACACACGTATGTTGAACACATTTGGAGTGTCTTTTGAACACCTTGGTGCGCATAAATGGAATAAATACATAGTTAAAATTTATATTATATACACTCTTAAATTAAATTATCATGTAAATAAACTTCAAAATATGGAAACGTTTGAGCACCCCTTGGCCTGCCATGGTAATAATAAATGCATATATTGAACAAATATCTAAACAACTATTTACTTCCATTCAAATTTAAACCATATGTTCTTTGACCCTCTCCTTCCCATATTACTAAAAAATATTCTCTACAAAACTTTGAAATAAAAAAGTACAGTTTTTATGCAATACACTCTATCACAGATCACACATATATATACGAATTCTTTATGCCCGGCAAAATTGTAATGGATTGGGCTAATAATGATATGCCCCAGCTACGGTGTCAGTGCCATGGGACTACACATGGGCATTACAGGTGGGGATAGGGGAGGTGTGAGGGGTGTGTGAGTGTCTCTCGGCGGTGGCATCATCGGCCCCCCGGTCGGCACCCCAGGAGGCCCCTCGGCGCCCTCATCGGTACCGTCTGCGCCCTCATCGGCCCCATCGGCGGCATCTTTGGTTGGGCATTGCTTGCTGTGGCTGTTGGTGGTGAAATGAACGTGGGGTGTAAGGGTGGCGACATGACGAATTCTTGATTTTTCTGAAAATAATGAATAAAATGATATCGCCTTTAGTCAATTTTAAGTATAAAAAATCGTTTATTTTTTTTTGTCCTCGAATAATTATTTTACTCACCGAAAATTCTTGTGAAATATGCACTGCTCAATTTAATTAATTTTTACATTCAT